>PVIY010011775.1:0-64124 GCA_004026745.1 Myrmecophaga tridactyla
GAGGCCGCATCTGAGCAGCAACAGAGGTCCTCCAAAAGTAACTCTTAGGCATGCCTATACGTAGGCCAAGCTTCTCCTCTACCTACATAAACTTCACCAGAATAAGCCTCAAGATCAAGGGCTTCTGGAAAGTTACTCTAGTGCATGAAACCCTTGTGGAATCTTATATATTGTCCTAGGTGTTCATTAGGGTTGGCTGGAATGGTCCTGGTTGGGGGTTGGCAGGTTATGACAGGTAGCAAGGTCTACCTGAAGCTTGCGTAAGAGCAACCTCCAGTGTAGCCTTTCAACTCTATTTGAACTCTCTCTGCCACTGATACTTTCCTAATTACACTTCTTTTCCCCCTTTTGGTTAGGATATATTTGTTGATCAGTGCCAGGTCTGGATTCATCCCTGGGAGTCATCTTCCACATAGCCAGGGAGACTTTCACCCTTGGATGTCATGTCCCATGTAGGGGGAAGACAATGATTTCACTTCCTCAAGTTGGACTTAGAGAGAGTGAGGCTCCATCTGAGCAACAACAGAGGTCCTCCAGAAGTAACTCTTAGGCATACCTATAGGTAGTCTAAGCTTCTCCGCTCCCTACATAAGCTTCACAAGAGTAAGCCTCATGATCGAGGGCATGGCCTATTGATTTGGGTGTCCCTAAAGTTTGACACAGTATCAGGGGATTCTCTGAAGGTAAAGTTTAATAGTTCCATATTTTTTCTCCCATCCCTCAAGGAACTTAGCCAATACTTTTTGATTATCTGATCAATATACTCTAGGATGTATCCAGGTATTACTATAATATATACAAGATTAAAGGACCTCTTTCTTATTCTGGGCTCCCTGTGTTTCATTGTTCAAATGAGCTATACAGATAAATTGAGTTAGATTATGTGCCACAGAAAATTTAGGTTCCAGACCAAATAATCCGTTCTCCCTTTGGTTTCAAAGAGTATGTAAAATATAGACAATATCTTCCTTACCCCTGTGTTCTGAATTACTTTAATCCAGACCTGTTCATCTTAGTTCTTATCTCTAAATATCTGGTTATATATATAAAATAGCCTCTTGAAATCCAGAAATAATAATCACCACTCTAGACTAAATGTGTCTGTTATAAAAGCTTACAATCTAGGCCCCTGTTTTCTTATAAGCATTTTCTAAATGAGACCATACCATAATTGTTCTTTCTTTTCTGGCTTATTTTGCCTCACCAAATGTCCCACAGGTTCATTCACATTGTTGCATCCTCACAACTTCGTTCCTTTTTGTATCAGCATAACATTCGATCATATGCATACACCATTGTTCCCCATTCTACTTCTTAGTCAGTGCATCCTTCAGCCACCTGCATTCATTGGGCATCATGTAGAAGGCCCAAAGTCCACAGTCCATCGACACTCTCAATTTCATTGTTCCCAAGAGAAAGAAAACCAATAAACACAATAAACACACCCTCACCAAATAGGAAATCTAAATCCCCTCTTAACTCTTGTCCCTCCCCCCATTATTTACCCCTGCTGTTGCTGTGGTAGTGCTGATGGTTTCCTTTTAAACATGGCTCATAGCATGCAATAGCAGTATTCCCCCTGACCCTGGACTTAAACATTCTTTGTACATGAATCATACCTTTGAAGTAGATCTTGTAAGAACTAATTTATATTTCTAGTATTAATCAGTGGGACATGTAGGTCTATACAGTCCCTTTCAATCTTGTTCCTCTTCAATATGGTAATATCACTTATAGACCCACTAGAGAACTGCCTTCACTTGTATATATTCCCTTACATTGGAGTTCAACCTCTTTAGATAACTGTTCACCCATCTCTAGTTTCCATGTATTTCTAAGTCCCCTATATCCTGCATTATAAGCCTCTGATTTTACCTTTACTGTGATCATCAACATGGAATTATGCAGTATCTATCTCTTTCTGTCCAGCTTATTCCACTGAGCATTATGTCCTCAAGGCTCATCCATATTGTCATACTCTTCAGGACGTCATTTCATCTTACTGCAGCATAATATTCCATCGTATGTATATACCACATTTTGTTAATCCACTTGTCTGTTGATGGGCATTTGGTTTGTTTCCATCTTTTGGTGATTATGAATAATGCTGCTATGAACATCAGTGTGCAAATGTCTGTTTGTGTCATTGCTTTCAGTTCTTCTGGGTATACACCAAGTAGTGCTATTGCTGAGTCATAGGGCACCTCGATATTTAGTTTCCTAAGGAGCCACCTAACTGCAGAGATGGTGATTTACTCTTCTTGACTGGATATGCTACAGTGTTCTTTGGGCTGCTGGAGTTTTGAAATAGGTGTTTCGGACAGTTCCTGCCTTTTTAATAGTTGCTTGGTTTATGGACTGAATTCTGGAACTCCCTACTCTGCCATCTTCCCACGATCGTCTCCTCTACCTCATTTTTGAAAGACAGTCTCACTGTGTACAAAATGCCTGGTTGGCAATTGTTATCTTTCAGCACTTTAAATAGTTCATCCCACTGCCTTCTGTCTTCCATGGTTCCTAATAAGAAATTTGTATTTAATCTTATTGGCACATAACAAATAGTTTTTCTTTTGCAACTTTCAGAACTTTCTCCTTGACCTTGACATTTGGCAGTTTGACTACTGTGTCTCTGAGCATGTTTCTCTCTGAATGTATCCTGTTTGGGTTTGTGGCCCTTCTTGAATGTACATATTCATGTATTTTGTTAAATTTAGGAAGTTTTCTGTCATCATTTCCTTGAATATTCCTCTTGCCCCTTTCCCTCTTTCTTTTCCATCTAAGATTCCAGTACGGCATATATTACTATGGTGTTCCACAGGTCTCTTAGGCTATGCTCATTTTTTTTCTATTCTTTTTTTCTATATGTTCATCAGCCTGAACCATTTCAATTGTCTTATATTAGAGTTCACTGATTCTTTTTTTTAAATATCAGCTCCAATCTGCTTTGTAAGCCTTCTTGGGAATTTTTCATTTTCAATTTCTTCAATTCCTGCATTTCTGTTTGGTTCCTTTTTAAAAATGTTATCTCTTTATTGAGGTTCTGATATTGTTCATTCATTGTTTTACTGATATCTTTAGTGCTTTCTCTATGCTGTACATATCTCTTTGAGCATACTCAGGTTCATTTTTAATGGCCTTTCTCCTGTATGTCCAATGTCTGGTCTTCATTGATTGTTTCTGAATTTTTGTCTTATTTCTTTGGATGGACCCTAATTTTCTCTTTCCTTGTTTGTCTTGTGATCTTTTGTTGCACAGTGCATTTTAATATTTTAAAGCATTAACTCTGGGATTTTATCCCTGAGCTATCTGTTGTTTATGTTTTATCCAGCTAGTGATATAGCATAAATTACTTTGAGTGCCAGGAGCTAACAGAAAGAAACAATCCAATGCAAAAAACACCTTTCACAATCTTTGTAGATTGGCTCTATGTTGCCTGTTGTTCTCCTTCAGAGTTTATCCCTCCTATCAAGATGATGAACCCAAGGTAGATGTGAAGTGTAGGCTCCTTCTCTTCTCTTCTGAGCCTGCATCTTGTATTGGGCTAGTGTGTGCTTGTGGCTGTTTATAGGTATTAGAATGCCCCTGTACTTCTTATGAAATAGACTTTCTTCCTCTCCTGGGTGCTCTATTATATAACTTAAAGCAGGTAATCTTTTGCTGTTTGCTGCTTTGAGTTCTTTGTTTCTTACACTGCCTTAGCTGTCCTGCTTCTGCTTTGCAGGTCGTATTTTGCAGGAATGAACTAGAGCCAAGTTTTCTGGTTCAGTCGTTCAGCTTCCCATCTGACAGACTAGCACTGATGTAGAATATGTGTCTAGGGGTTATTTGGCTTTCTGTGTAACAGGTAAGGGGCCAGTAAGGATAAAGTTGTGTTTTCTTAATTTGACACTTGCCCAGTTATTGCAAACTTTTAACTGTTTTCTGGAATTCTGAAGAAGATGTCCTGCTCAAAGACTCTGTAAGAGAATGGCCCGTGGAGTGCCTTATGCCAACATCTTGTTCGACTGGAAGTCCATACCGTACCTTTTTTTTTCTTGGCATGGGCAGACAGACACTGGGAACCAAACCCGGGTCTCCAGCATGGCAGGTGAGAACTCTGCCACTGAGCCACCATCGCACTGCCCCACCCCATACCTTTTTTATTCCATATTAAAGAATAGAGCTGTACATTTTAAGCAAAGCATTTAAAAATATTAAATGAGTGTATTTTTGGAGTCATGCAACTAACAAAATATTATACTGTTCTAACCCACTTAAGTGAACCAGCCTCTTACTGGCAAACACATTCTAGCAATTGTTAAAATCCTCCCCAAACTTCTTTGAGTCTGGAATTTATCCTGTTGCTTTTCCCCCCATTTTTTTCCCATTACCTTTATTCCATCATTGGCCTAAGTCCCACTGCTGACTGCCTGGCTTGACATCGTCTTCCAACTTGACCTTGGAACCCCTGCAGGACACGACCTGCACATCTCCTCAGCAGCCATGCTACTGTGATCAGAGCAGGAAATATCTCTCCTGCCCTCTGCTCACCCCACCCTGAGTGCCAAGGGACTGAAAGGCCAGCACCACCTGCCACCTTGTCCTTCGAAGCTGCACTCTCTCGTAGAAGAAAGAGAGCTGCACTTATCTTTTGCGATTACTATCTATGCTAAAGGAAGAGCAATGAGAAAATTCATAGGACCCATGACTAATAGTTTTCTAACACAAGACCATTTATCTTATCTATCTTTATATTTACATTTACAAAATATTGTTTTATCAAGTCAGGTTCCACAAACCTACTTTCAAAATATTTAGCTTGGGAAAGAAAGCTAAACAAGCACATGCCTGAACTATACTAGTTGGTTGTCGTCATTAATCAGTATTTGCTCTTTCTCTATGAGGACACAGCATCAAAATTCTCATTGCCTCTTGGCTGGGCCTTGAAGAAGCAGGAAATTCTGGAATCTAATCTCTTCACGCTCTGAGAGTTCACCGTGGGCGTATGATCAAAGTTTCATTTATAGAAAAGAAAATCTTGTGAGCAACAAATAAGTTCTAATCATGATTATTCTGCTGACTGAAAACGAATATGGTACTGAAGCAGACTTCACCATCATCACCATCATCCTCTGTCATCTCAGCCACCTTTAAGTCATATGTCAGAGCTCCAAAAAAACTGTCACCTGGGGTGGTACAACGGTGGCTCAGTGGCAGAATTCTTGACTGCCATGCAAGAGACCTGGGTTTGTCCCTGGTGCCTGCCCATGCAAAAAAACCCAGAAAAAACAAAAACCATCACGTGAGTGATCTTGTTTGATTCTCCTAACACTCTCAGAGATGACAAAGTCAGGCACCATTATCCCCATTTTGCAGGTAGGGAACCTGGACCAGAGAGGTTAAGAGACTTAACTAAGGTCACACAACCAGAAAGTGGAAGACTTAGACTAGAAACCACCTCTGGAATCTGAGCCCCCTTTTGCTGTGCATGTCTGTGTAAGGTTCATGCTAAATGGTTTGTACCGGTGGTGAATCGTCATGCTAAATGTCTTGGAACCACCGAGCATAATCCCCTCTTCACCTGTTGGCCATGTCTTAGGCTCTCCAGAGAGGAATCCAGCCTCTTAACACCGGGCATCCATTGGCCATGCCCTGCATTGTGGTGATGCTGAGCATTTGTTCTGATACGAGCCTGAAGCTCCTTCCCCAACCAGGAGAGGAAGGAACTCAGCGCCACCATCATTATCATTCAGCTTGATTGTGGATGTATGTGTCCTTGGGCCTTGTGCCCTCTGCTAATGACTGTAGAATGAAAGTGCTGTTTCCAGGGAAATTAAGCCACCACAGGCAAAAGGGGGAAGCATAAATAATGGGCACATGGTAAGGATGATGACAGTACATTTTACTACATCTTTTACTCTGGACCAGAGGTGATAATACATGCATTACATTGGTGTGCTGATGCCAGCGCCTTAAAAGCAAGCATGTAAGTGCCTGGTAAGAGCCGGGAGTTGGCAGCCAGTTGCATTCTGGTTCTCCTTGCCAGGTGTCTTCAGTTCTAGCCACTTGCCCTTTACACATCTTTTGCCCTCCTTTTCCCAGTGGTAAATGGAGATGACTTCACCTACTCTCACCCTCCATCACAGGATGAACCAGGTTGCAGACAGAAAGTGTTGAATGAGGATTGTATAGACCAGATGATACCATACATTTCTGGTGACTTGGGCATGTGAGAGGGAATATTTAGAAGATATCTGTGTTAGTTTGCGATATACCAGAACTGGAACCATTTTTAAAAAATGGGAATATAATAAGTTACAAGTTTACAGTTCTAAGGAAGTGGAAGTGTCCAAATTAAGGCACCAACAAGAGGTTACCTTTACTCAAGAAAGGCTGATACTGTCTGGAACACCTCTGTCAACTGGAAAGTCATGTGCTGGTATCTGCTGGTCCCTTGCTCCTGGGCTCTGTTGCCTTCAGCGTCTTTTCCTGTGGGGGTTCCTCACTTTGCTTCTCATGGTGATGTCTCCTGGGCTCCAAGCACCTCCAAACATCCGTGTCTCTGTTCTTGGCCTGCCAGCTTTTCTCTGAAATTTCTGTCTGCTCTATTGTTTCTGACTCTCTAAAATGTTTCCTCTTTTAAAGGATTCCAGTAAGCTAATCAAGACCCATCTAGAATGGGTGGGGTCACATCTCCATCTAATCAAAAGATCATACCGTAATTGGGCATGTCATATCTCCGCAAAGCTAATCTAATCAAATGTTTCCAACCTACAGTATTGAATGAGAATTAAAAGAAACAGCTGCCCTGACAAGATTGAGTCAAAATTAAAATAGGGCTTTTCATTTCAAACCAGCACAATATCATTAGCTGGTATTTCATAGTGTTTGATGAAACCTTTTCCAAATCCTTATTTTGTATGCCCCCAAACTATTATTCCTGTCTCTTCTCATGGGTCAAGAAGTGTGTATGTGTGTGTGTGTGCGCGCACGCGGGGTGTGTTGTTCAGTTCATCTCACCGGTAAAAGGCAGAGCGGCATCTGGGCTCTGACTCTGAAATACCTGCTCTTTCTCTTGCACGGTGTGTCTCCCCTCACGTCAGGCCCCGGCTAGGTTCTGGGCTTCAGTTTAGGTGTTCTGCGTTTTGGCTGACTACTTGGATGTTCTATTTCTGTGTTCTCCACTGCTCTGCAGGACTGGAAAGGTTCACTTACTTTTTTCTTCTTTTGGTGGGAGGAATAGATCTGAGCCCAGGTGGATCCCTGCCATGGCAGAAGCCCAGACCTGACGTGCTCCTTGTGCAGCGTTGCTGCACCGCCAGAGCGCAGGTCTTAGTGTGAACAATCTCATGGTCAGTGTCGAGAAGGCACCTGTGCTCCTACCATGTCCTTAGAGAAGAGAAGGGCAGCGAGGGATATTTTGGTTCATGATCCCCAAACCTTGAGGTTTACCCCGTGTCTCATTGTAAGATTGCTTTTCTCAAGAAAAAAAATTGGAAACAATCTAAATGTCCATCAAGAGGGAATGAAGATGGGGATGTATAAATTATACATCATTAAAGGGAATAAGGTAAATCTGCACATGCTGATATGGAAAAATATCCAAGTAATAGAATTAAGTAGAGAAAGGATGTATTTTTTACTATGATTCCATTTTTATCAGACTTTTTTTTTCTTTTTTAACATGGACAGGCACCAGGAATCGAACCTGGGTCTCTGGCATGGCAGGTGAGAACTCTGCCTGCTGAGCTACTGTGGCCCACCCTATGATTCCATTTTTTATAAAGAAAAGATAAAATATTTATATATTATCTCTATACATACATATATCCTTGCTTATAAATAGAACATTCTGGAAGCATGATCTTAAAATAAGGAAGATTTCATAAGAAAATTTTTATCAGTGGTTAATTTTGGCAAATAACCTAAGGTTAGGGAGAGAGACACTTAAACTTAGCATTTTACTTGCCATTTATACTTTTCTATATTTTCTGAAATTTTAACCACAATCCTTATTGTTTTCTGCCTCTCTTTATGTGTAAAATGGGGTTAATAATAAGTGGGTTTAGGTTTATGACAAAAACCTTGGCATTTACTCTGTTCCTTCATGGTAATATTAAAATTGGAAGCAGTCTAAATTTCCATTAGGAGGAGTCACTTAAATACCTCATAGGGTCATTAGGGGCTTGAATGAGTAAATACATGTAAGAAATGTAGGATGATGCCCAGCCTATAATAACTGCTCAATAAGTGTTAGCTATTATGAGATTTAGAGTTATGAGTAGGAGGAATAACTGCTTATGTTTGAGCCCTACCAAAACCATGTGTCTGTAAACAGGCAGCAAAGAACAAACTCAGGGCACGAGTCTCAGTGAGAAGTTACAACAGAACCCAGATTCAAAGATTCTTCCAGATGGCAGCTGCCTTGTATCTTATTAAGGTAGATGATGTTGTGAAGATCAGGTGGAAGCCATTCTCAAAATGCTTATATGGGATAAGCATTACCCCATATTGGTAATTAGCATCGGTAAAGAACTTACCAATCATTAGTAAGATCTCACACCCTCGCTCCAATGAACTAGAGGGCCCCATTTCACTTTGGTTTTTATCTGGGGCAGAGAACCCCAAACTGGAAACTGGAGATACCTGGCTGTTACCATAAGGGGAATACACCCTCACCCTCTACCCTTTGATACTTGTGAAAAGTCACCAGTAAAAATGATGGAGAAGCTGCTTAAATGCTTTTTTTTTTTTTCATTTGTACCCTGGGATTTTCTACTCATAAATATGAATGTAGCTCTTGTTGTACAAATTGCAGCAATTGCTTTTCCTCTTTTCCTTCTTCCCATTGCCTCTCCTCTAACAGGGACTGCCAAGGACATGTCCTTGCTGAAAAGCAATTTCATTTGCAGAACCTCCCTAATCTATTAGACTTGGAGCTCATGCAAGAACTGCTGCTCAGTGTAAGTGCAGCTCATTAATTATAAGACATGTTACTCTTCCTCACTGCTTAGATTTTTAAGGAATGCAAATAGCATATGACTTTGAAGCTTGGAAAAGCAACCAAAAAAATGCCAAGAACTGGCTTGATTGACTTTAGTAGCTGTTAGAGTAAGGCATGCAAGCACTCTAACCACGGATTCGGCAGAGTCAGAGCTCTCTCTCTCCTGTGGCCTGGTGCAGTGGTTTTCATTTTGTTTCTTTTTCCTTTTTAAATCATAATTTAAGAATTTGACTACCTATCCATAAACCAGGCGGCATTTCCCATCACTAGTAATGTATTCCGGCATTCTCTTCTGTCAACATAAATTTTTTACTGTCAGTCTAACAAAACAAAATAAGAAATACAAATATATTGGCAAACATATATAATGCATAAGAACTTGAAGGTCAGTTGGGTAAAGGTTTTCAGTTAGCTCATGGTTTCCCATGATTTGTCTATATGACTCTCGTTAGGAGATCAGGTTTGGAGCAAACTGTACTTGTGAAGACTATACAAAATAAAAAGTTCTTAGAGGTAAAGGGATCTTCATGCCTATGAATCCTTCTGCAACCCCCCTGGTAAACAGTCATCCAGGTTTTGTTGGAACAGTTAAAATGTGGAGAAGGGTCTCATGGACTTCTGGGTGGCCTCCTCAGTTATAGGAACAGCTCTGACCATTACATGGCTCTTTGGATGGATGAGCTATGGCTTGTCCTGTTTCTTCTCAGTAATACTATATAGAGTTAGTATGTGCCCCATTCGACGTAGGAGCCCTTTTCATGTGGGCAGATGACTTTTCTATGGTAAGTATCTAAGTCCCTTAACTGTTAATAAAACAGTTGGACCCTTCACCATCCTCTTCGTCTCCAGTCACGAAAGACCCAGTTTGTCATATCCCCTAAACAGCTGTGCTTTGAGAAATATTGAAGCAGAGAAAAGGGAATTATGTTTTCCTCTCTCTTTTTTTGCATCTAGGGAGAAAAAGTTTCCAACTGTAAATGGTAGAAGGGACTAGTTAAAAAAACACTTTTAGGCAAATTAAACTTCTAAAAGTTACCATTTATCTAGTAAAAAGAAAGTTCTTATTAATTGCTACCTACCTCCTTCTCAATGGCTGCTTCTTTCCATGCCCATATTCCTGGACCGTCAGGATCCCCAGATATTGTATCATATGCTCTTCGCTCTGCAATAGTGATTGTGCCTGGAAACATGTGAAAGTGACCCAGACTCAGAGAACAAAAGCAGTCATAAGAGGACAATCTATTGGGGTGATTCTGGATGGGAGGATATACATACCCCAGGGCAATTATGTTGGGGAGTGAGCTCTTTAAAATTGATTCATGGCCATGATGAGTGCTGAGTCCTTTCTACAGAGAGACAGGTCTCCCCACTCCCGGGTAGCCACACTGTGCACAGTTCATCTATCAGCACTGTGGGGCTCAAAATGGGTGGGCAGGGATGTTGGGTCCTGCCCAATAATGTTCTTTTGCTTTGTCTCTCTCCATGCACCTTCCTGCTAATTGCCATTATTGATATAGCTTGTCCATCCTCTCACCCCCACCCCCACCTCCAGAGCTATGTGAAGTGCTTTGGAAGCCTTTCCTGTTTTTTATCCCATCTGTGACTCTGACCCAGGTGATACTCCCTTTGTCATGTCCTAAGCCTTTTGCTTTGAGAGGGATTCTCTGCTCAGGGTGGGCCACAAGTAGGGGTTTGGTGCTAGAGGCATGGAAAAGAGAGAGGGTAAAATCAACCAGAGAATCATCACTTATGACAAAGTAATGGTGCTTACAAGGATCCTTGGATAAATGCTGTCAACATTATAATCATGATGCATTTGAATCAGAAAATCTTCAAATTTATTTCTATAGCTTTTAGGGAACATTTTAATTCTTGTCATATATACTTAATCAGTGGGAGTATAATTATTGAATGGACGTCATTACAGAGTCCATCAATAATGTATTGAATTTTGCAATATTTCCTTTGTGTTATTATTATAGTGATATCTTGTGCATCTAAGGAGATTCTGTTACTGCCACTGTGATTTATGAGAACATGATGTGTTTGCAAAAGTCTGGAAGTAAACTCTTCCTACAGGGATAGAAGGGAGATGTCATGATGGTGGCAAGGGGTGGTAACTCTGCTCTTCTGCTGAGACTTTGAAATATCAACTTTACTCTTGGATCCTTAATTAGTCACCTGTTTTCTCTGCCTTTCTGCACCCATGGAGTTGTTGGTTAATGTTTATGGGCAAAGTAGAAATTGGATAGAGTTTTTGGAGTAGAATATTTCATGCAACAAATGGGGAAAATGTATTTTGATAATTGTGATGGTTGTTTTTACCATTACTGAACTGAAATAAATCTAAAGAGATAGAGTCAATACCATTTAATTAAGCATTTATTGAGTGTCTACTATGTATAAAGCATGGAGCAGTTGGTATATAGCCGAATCTATCAGAAACAGCTATGACACAAAGTATAATGAAATTAATGCCATAATTAAGAAATGTTAAAAGTATCATTTAGGTCAAAGGAAGGAGATAATATATTTATTTAGTGCTCCAGCCTAGATTACCTTGAAAGCAGACCCTGAAGAAAATATTACATGTTAACATTTTATTAGGAAATGTAGCACCAGGGAAGCAGCAGTGAGGCAGGGAAGAAGAGAAAGCAGGTGTACAATGTGATGCATTTCCAAGCTGATTACAGCTTTGCAGAAAACCAGAAGGCTGCTCAGTTGTATGGGCCATCTCCAGAGAGTATATCTGGACAGTTCTCATTCCATCATTGTCATGGTCAAGTTCATATGTCAACTTGGCCAGGTGGTGGTACCCAGTTGTCTGGTCAGGCAAGTGCTGCCCTGTCTGTTGCTATGAGGACATTTCATGGACTTAAATCATGACCGTGTTGGCTGCATCCATAGCTGATTGCATTTGCAGTCATCTAAGAAGAGTGTCTTCTGCAATGAGCGATGCTTAATCTAATCACCAGAAAGCTTTTAAAGAGGATTCAGAAGACAATCACTCTCCCTGCTTCAGCCAGCCAGCCTCTCCTGAGAGTTCATTGAGGACCTTCATTGGAGCTGCCAGTTCATGGGCTGCCCTACAGACCTTGGACTCTTACATCCTGGTTGCCCAGCCACCCTCTTCTTCTTCTTCTTCTTCTTCTTCTTTTTTTTTAACCTTTTTTTACTGTATAGTATAACATATATACAAAGCAAAGAAATAAAAAAGCAATAGTTTTCAAAGCACTCTTCAACCAGTGGTTACAGGATAGATCCCAGAGTTTGTCATGGGCTATGATATGATCCTCTCATAGTTTTCCTTCTAGCTGCTCCAGAATATAGGAGGCTAGAGAGCTTAAATATTTTTTTATCATCACAATCAACTTTTTTTTCCTCCTTTTTTTGGTGAACAATAACATATACAAAATTTCTAAGCACAGCACCACAATTAGTTGTAGGACATATTTCAGACTTTGACATGGGTTACAATTTCACAATTTTAGGTTTTTATTTCTAGCTGCTCTAAAATACTGGAGACTAAAAGAGATATCAATTTAATGATTCACCATTCATATTCATTTGTTAAGTCCTGTATTCTATGTATAATTCCACCATCACCTTTGATCTTTCCATACCTCTCATTGGGGTTGTTTGGGCTATAGCAATTCTAAATTTTTGATACTGGAAGGATGTGTCACTAATATAGGGTACAGAGATGGAACTATCTGATGTTCTGGAGAGGCTGGGTTAGATTTCAGGACTTATCTGGACCAGGGACCCATCTGGAGGTTGTAGGTTTCTGGCAAGTTACTCTAGTACCTGGAACCCTTGTCTAGCCAGCCTCTCCTGAGAGTTCATTGAGGACCTTCGTTGGCATTGCCAGCTCATGGCCTGCCCTACAGACCTTGGACTCTTACATCTCCATGGTTGCATGAAACACTTTTATAAATTTTATATTTATAGATAGCTCCTGCTGATTCTATTTCTCTAGAGAACCCTAGCTAATACAACCATAAAGAAGGAAGATGGAGCTGTCTCTTGCCTCTGTCCTGTCTCTTATCAGTCAAATATGCTCCATGGGTCCTAACTCCCTCACATTTTTTTTTGTTGTGTTACCCATCCCTCCAGGGTATTGCTGGACAGGCCAGAGCATCTGTGAGTCCAATCTGATCAGGGCTCAGGCATGGCTGTCTCTTCCTGTCAGTTGGTACCTATGGTGCTTCTTAGTCTGTGATGGCAGCAATAGTGACTTGGGATTTATGGCTGTGGAGACAGAATGAGCTGTCATTAAGACCACTCTGGCACAGAAGTAAGACTAGTGGCTAAGGCTGAGCGTGAAGAGATAGTTAGGGCTGAGCAAATATGTGGTACATAGCTATGCATTTAGGATTAGGAAAAATTTTAGAGAGAAGATAGCATATGAGATAGCACTTAAAAGGATGGGTAGGATTTTGATAGAGAGAGAGAATATATTTTGGTAGCAGATTAGAATCAAGCAAAGTTATAAAGTTGAGTAAGAAGCAGGGATTGTTGCAGGAACAGTGAGTAGTTAACTTTTCTTAAATTCTAACATGTGTAGAGGAGAGGTGGGATATAAGGCTGGACATGTAAACTGGGGCTTTATTATTATAGTAGGCCTTGAGGACAAGTGCATCAGTCAGCTAATGCTGCACAACACACACACACACACACTGAATCATAGCAGTATGTAACAGTAGACATTTATTTCTTACATATCTGCTGATTGGCTGAAGTGCTCTTTCAGGCTGCGAACCTATAGATTGGCCTGAGCAGCTCTGGTCCACACTTATTCATTCTGGGCTCCAGGCTAAAGGGGCAGAAGGCTTATGGGGTCAGATCTCATGGTGATGGCAGAAACTCAAGAAGGCTCGCTCAACATATAAACACACTTCAAGTTGCTGTTTGCATCATATCTATTAGTATCTCATTGGCCCAAGCAAGTCACATGGCCAAGGTTAAAATTAATGGGGTTAGGGCAGATACCCTGCTTTTGTGAGACCATTGCAAGGATATGGTTACATGGTTCTACTCCAGGGAGGTAAAGAATTGTGACCAGTAATTCAGTCAGCAGGGCCAGGGTGAAAAGCCTGAAGATTCAAGGACAGACTTGTGTCCATTATGTTTATACTTTTAGTGTCAAGCACAGTGCCTAGAGCACAGATGCTGGCTGAATGAATGAATCAATGAATGCTAGCCACTGTAATAAGCATTTTATATTCAGTTTAGGACCTACCTCTTCCAGAGTTTTTTCCCATATTAGGCTTCAAGATACATAAAACTCATATCCAAATAGATCATTGTACTTATTTTCAGATAATCTCTCTAAAGTGTCAATGGCTGAGAGATTCCAAACAGAGTCGAGAGGTTATCCTGGAGGTTATTCTTATGCATCAATTAGATATCATCTTGTTATTTAAGATGTAATGGAGAGACTGGAGGGAACTGCCTGAAAATGTAGAGCTGTGCTCCAGTAGCCATGTTTTTTGAGGATGATTGAATAATGATATAGCTTTCACAATGTGACTGTGTGATTGTGAAAACCTTGTGTCTGATGTTCCTTTTATCTACCTTGTCAACAGGCGTGTAGAACATATGGAATAAAAATAAATAATAGGGGGAACAAATGTTAAAATAAATTTAGTTTGAAATGCTAGTGATCGATGAAGGCAAGGGGTAAGGGGTATGACAGGTATAATCTTTTTTTTTTTCTTTCCTGTATTCGTTTCATTTCTTTTACTATCGTCTTTTTTGTTTCTTTGTCTGAATTAATGCAAATGTTCCAAGAAATGATGAATATACAACTAGGTGATGATATTGTGAATTACTGATTATGTATGTTGTTTTATTTTGTTTCTTATTTTTTTAATTAATAAATAAGTTTAAAAAAAAAGATAATCTCTCTAAAATATTGCTTTTCTGCCATTTCCTTACTCAAGAATCAATTATAACTCCCCCCATTTTTTAAAACTATTTTCTTTCTTTTTTTAATGCAATTTTATTGTGACATTCACAGACCATATAATCTATTCAAAGTATACAGTGGCGTGGCTCACAGTAGCATCATATAATCATATAGTTGTGTGTTTATCACCACAATCAATTTTAGAACATTTTCATTACTCCAAAGGAAGAAATAAAAAAGAACACTCAAAACATCCCATAGCTCTTTTTTTTTTTTTTTTTTAACATGGGCAGGCACCGGGAAGTGAACCCGGGTCCTCTGGCATGGCAGGCGAGCATTCTTGCCTGCTGAACCACTGTGGCCCCATCCCATGGCTCTTACCCCCATATTTTTTGTCTTTATTTTATTACTCATCTAACTACATCCTAGATAAAGGGAGTGTCAGTCACAGGGTTTTCACAATCAGTCACAGGATAAAAGTTATATAGTTATACAATCAATATCAAAGATCAAGGCTACTGGATTACAGTTCAACAATTTCAAGTATTTCCTTCTAGCTATTCTAATAGACTAGAAACTAAAAAGAAATATCCATATAATGAGTGAATAATCATAATCATCTGTTAGAACCTAATTTGTCAGTTACACCTCCTCCCTCTCATTTGATCTTTCTCTCAATCTTCAGGGAATCTAGGCAATGACCATTTTAACTTCTTTGTGCTGGAAAGTGTGTCAACTTTATGGGGTAGAGGAATGCAACTGGTTGATGTTCTTGGAGAGACTGGTGCCTCTGGGTTTCAGAGCTTATTTGGCATAGGAACAGTCTGGAGGTATTAAGTTTCTGAAAAAATAAACTTACTAAGAAAAACTTTCATATAGCATCTTAAATAGAGCCCAGGGTTTCAGGAATGCTGTTGGTTGGGGCTTGGCATACTGTGACAATTTGCAATAGCTTGCTGAAGCTTGCATAAGAGCAACCTCCACCGTGACCTCTCAACTCCATGTGAAATCTCTTAGCCACTGGAACCTTATTTTGTTTCATTTCTTTTCTCCCTTCTGGTCAAGAAGGCTTTCTCAATCCCACAATGCTAGGGCCAGTCTGATCTCTGAGAATCATGCCTCATGTTGCCAGGGAGACGTAGACCTCTGGTGGTCCTGTCCCATGTAGGGGGTAGGGTATAACTCCTTTTTTGGTAACCTTGTACAGCCAACTTCTCTGCCTGACCTTACTTTATCTGATTCTATTTCCTATGGCTCCCCAACATAAGCTGTCAATGTCAGTCATACCCTCTCTTTGATGTCCCATTCCTGTTTCCACCCCATCCTGATTATTTGTTGTTTCCTCAGTGCTTCTGCTCCTACTGCTGTCTTTGAAAGGAATGTCTTCTCCTCTCTCAGTTCCACCCATGTCCTGTCTGCCCTTCTGGCTTAGCTAAATGTCACTTTCTCCATAAAGCCTTCTTGGACTGTTTAGGCCTCACTGACCCCTCCTTTTCCTGAACACCTGTCCACACCTGTGTAACATTTTAACTCTTTAAGCTCTTTGTTGCTCAATACTTGTCTCATGTGGGTTAGTCTCATTCACCTCACAAGTCTGTGAATGTTTCAAGGCTGGGCCCATGTCTTTTGCTTCTTTGGGTCCCTCACAGTGTGTATCATGTTGTTTGATACAAAGCAGATAAATCATAAATAACTTCTGATGGGTTAGTCCTATATGCACTATTTGCATATTTAATTCACTTGGCCGTGGGACATCTTGTGTGCCATGAGAAAGTCGACTCTGTGAGGGCAGCAATAAAGCATTCTGTGAAGACATGGCCTCCACTCAGTGGCCCCTTGACTGAGATCTGGATAGGTGACCAGTCATCCTTTCATACTGCATTATCATTTAGACATCTCATGATTTGGTGACTTTAAAAAAAGAGGCTAATGAGGAGTGCAAAATGTTTTCAACAAAGCAAGCCAAGGACTTGGTGCCACTATAAACGAACGTGTGGGCCTGTAACTGTTCTCTCTGCCCGGGCTGCAAAAATGCAGCGGATGACATCATCTGAAGGTGGTAAAGAGTGTTCTTTCTCCTCTGAGCTATGTGTTACCTCTTGCCTATGATGTAAATGAGGTGTGAAAATAATAGGCTGCCCTCCACCTGTATATCTCCCCTCAAACCATGAAAACAGTGAACATATGGTTCTGTCTCTGCCTGGGATAAAAAGGGGTGGTTAACTTTGGTGAGGACGACTCAGTGTTTCTCTTAAGGTCTTCTAGTAGGAGTTCCTCATTCAGAGCCCTGCTGACTCAGGACATTGCGTGAAGCTGTCATTTTCAAAGGAGGGCTGGTGTTTCAGTTTCCTAGGCTGCTTAAGTATCATGAAATGGATCAGCTTGAACAGTGGGAATTTATTTACTCACAGTGTGAGGCTAAAAGAAATTCCAAATCAAGGTGTCATCAAAGCAATACTTTCTGGCTGAAGACTGGTGTTCTGGAGCTGGGGCCTTGGTCCTTGGCTCCTCTGTTACACGGCAATGCACATGGAGGCCTTTCCTGGCCTCTGCATTCTTTTCTGGGTTCCACTGATGGCCAGTGTCTTGCTTCCATGACTTTGTTTCTGCCTCTCTGAATTTCACTCTGCTTATAAAGGTCTCTAATAATAGGATTAAGACGCATCCCGATTGAGGTGGGTCACGCTTTAACTGAAAGAACCTCATCAAAAAGTCCTATTTACAATGGGTTCACACCCACAGGAATGGATTAGATTTAAGAGCATGTTTTTCAGGGAACAAACAGCTTCAAACCATCACAGCTGGCTTTTGAATTGTGCTGCTTAGAAATCTGAATGAAAGCATTAACTCTGCCTCCTCCTTGCATTATATGCTATTTATTGCAACTTGTCATTTTGTTGGACTGGAGGGTGGCTGGTCAAAATTGTCAACAGTCTAATTTTATCCTTTGTGTATCTATTTTGCATTCTTGTTTTCCCTCTTTCAGTGTCTTTTAGTGCCTTCTTTCTCTTGGCAACCATTTCTTCAAGATGTTTTCCCTCACAACCATCCTGGAGCCCTTTTGGAATGGGGCAGGAGTGTGTGTTCCCAACCTCCTTATCCATTTTCTTCCCAATTTCAAAACTTGTCTACATGTGTCTCATTCCCTCAGGCCTGCTCTCTGCTACGGCTGACATGATTAAGGGTATGGTTTTAAATGGTCTTGTGATAACACTTGTCAAGCAGAACTTCCCGGTAAAATGTGAACAGTACATAAGTCACAAGACAATTATGACATATCTTCTTCCAGCATCCATTTTATTTAATGGCAAGTAATTTTAAATATCTTAGCGAACTAAGGTGAATGTTAAATTATGGACTAGAATGCAAAGTCCAAGCGAAAGTTTAAGCTCAAACATGAGGCTTCTAATAAATTCGTGCTCTTTGTGGGGTGCTCTCTTTGGTTCCAATCTTCTATGCTTTTTAGGGTTGTTTGGTGAGCAAAGCTTTGGAAGCATTTGGTAAACATGCCCTGGCATATTGAGAGGTTGGGCACCAATGTAAAACAATAGCCTTAGGGAATTAGTAAATCAAAGATAGTTCATGACCCAAGGCAAAGCAGCCAAGGCTTGCACAGAGGTTGCTGGGGGAAACCTGGACTCCAGCAGTGCTAATGCTGGAAGTAGTCCAGAAAGGAGCTAAGGATTGGGCTTTGAAAGATGTGGCAAAAGTCTGGAGGGCTCTAGTTAGATCTATTGAATGCAGCTGCCTCTGCATAGGGGCGATTTCTCCCCTTTATGTCTTAAAGGAGTAATCTATCCACTGGGACACAAATTCATAGGGGTTCACAAAGACTTTCCAAAGTTCTGTTAAGGGAATCAGTGTCCACATCCTCAACTCCCAAATATTCCCTCCTAAATTCTCTGTCTTTTAGAATAAGCCTATGTTTCTTCCTTCCTACTTCT
The DNA here is from genome assembly GCA_004026745.1 of Myrmecophaga tridactyla. Taxonomy (NCBI): domain Eukaryota; kingdom Metazoa; phylum Chordata; class Mammalia; order Pilosa; family Myrmecophagidae; genus Myrmecophaga; species Myrmecophaga tridactyla. Next base: position 18,839 of record PVIY010011775.1, read on the forward strand.
GTATTTACATTAACCCTTCTACCGCTTAACAAACTAAATGAATACCTCACACCCATTCAGAAATCTTAACATTGTCCTGGCATAAAAAAAGAAACAGAGCAAGCAAAACAAAAATTCTAGGGCTCCAAAGAAAGATAGATTTTAAAATATGGCTTTGAGAAAACAAATTACTTCCCCCACATGTGAATGACAGACATTGTTAAACAGACCACAGAATTCTTTTCTACAGAGCCTGTGAGTGGCCTCAGTATTTCAGTATAGTACTCCTGCAACCACACCAATGGGTCAAGTTGGCATATAATTTAAAGGTTCTCAAACCGCAAACTCTACCCACCTCACGCCCCACTCTGCCTTTGAAAAATGGTGGTATTTGCTTAATTAGTGCAGAATTTCTGTTTCAGTTGATTGCAAATGTTTGGAAATGGACAGTGGTGATAGAAGCACATTACTGTGAGTGTAATTAACAGCACTGAATTCTGCTGGTGAATATGGTCGAGAGGGGAAGTTTTGGGTCGGGTATGTTAATAGAAGGAAAGTTAGAAGATAAAACCTGGGGCTGAATAGCACAGTGCACTCTGTTGTGGACAATGGACTGTGATTAGTACAAATAGGATGTTTTTTCATGAATTATAACAAATGTACAACACTATTACTAGGTGTTAATAATAGGGTGCTACATGGGGAAATACACCTACTGTGAGCTAAGGATTATAGTTAACGATGATATTGTAATATTCTTTCATCAACTGTAACAAAGGTACCACACCAATGCAAAGTGTCAAAATATAGGAACATTAGATTTTTTACATCACTTTTCTGTAAAACTACAACTTCTCTAATTAGAAAAAGCAATAATCAAAACATTTTTTTCTAAGTGAAAGAAACCCGACGCAAAGTACTACATATTGTATGATTCCATTTATATAAGGTGTAGATATAAATGCATTTATAGAGACAGAATTAGACTAGTGGTATGTAGGGCTGCAGAAGGCTGGAGGGATTGAGACGACTGCCAAGGGATGTGGGGTTTTTCTTTTTGGAGTAATGAAACTGTTCTAAAACTGATTGTGGGATGAATGCACAACTCTGATTTTACTAAAAGCCATTGACTGTACACTTTGGATGGATTGTACGGTATGTGAATATATCTCAGTAAAACTCCGTTTTTTTTTTAAATTTTTTTATTGTATAGTATTACATATATACAAAGTAAAGAAATAAAAAAGCAGTAGTTTTCAAAGCATTCTTCAACAAGTAGTCACAGGACAGATCCCAGAGTTTGTCCTGGGCTACCATACCATCCTCTCAGATTTTTCCTTCTAACTTCTCCACAATATAGGAGGCTAGAGGGCTTAAATATCTTTTTATCATCACAATTGACTTTTCCCCCTTTTTTTTTGTGAAAAATAACATATATACAAAAAAGCAATAAATTTCCAAGCACAACACCACAATGAGTTGCAGAACATACTTCAGAGTTTGACATGGGTTACAATTCCACAATTTTAGGTTTTTACTTCTAGCTGCTCTAAGATCCTGGAGACTAAAAGAGATGTCAATTTAATGATTCAGCATTCATATTCATTTGTAAAACTGCTTTTTAAACAGAAAGATAAAGATGAGAAGATCTAGGCCGAAGAAATAAAGTGGTGGTATCGTTTCTCCAGACAGAACTCTCTTTTGGAAGGTCTGATGAAGTTGGCGCCGCTGGGGTTGAAGAGTGAGTGGCTTTGGGAGTGCTCCGTCCCCAGACTCCCCACCCCTGCTCATTGACACAGGTGGCTGAGGAGGCAGCGGGGTCCTCTCCTCACGTTTCCAGAGCACAGGTTGAAGAGCAGGGCCCCACCTCTGGGATTCATGGCTGGAGCCTCCTTCATACTCTCTGCCTTCTGTGCTGACTCCATATGTCCCGGGAGGTCAGGTGTTCCATGTCTGGAACTTGACTTCCACTCCCCCTTCTGTCCCCCAGCACTGGGCTCCTCCCCAGCCTCTGTGGTTCAGCATCTACGCTGTAACACCAGCGGTGGAAGAAGTCCCTGGAGAGCCTTCAAGGGACAGTGTCCCACCTGCCTGTGGGATTGCCTGCCTCTGAAGGGAGCCTAGCTGGTGACTGAGGAAAGGGGCAGGCCATATTCTGTAAAGTTTTGGACCTAGTACAGCACTGAACTTTGCCTGTGTGACAAGGATGACATTCAACTTCCAATGCTGAGTGGCCCCATCTATAAAGCTGGCCCCATCTATAATGTGAGTCTGACTTTTTAAAATACAAACAATATTACATACACGCATTCTCTGCCCAAAACCAGATGTCCTATAAACCTCTCATATTATAACCATTGAGGACTGTGTATTTATAACTAGGCCCCCTGGAGCCTTGCCCATTTAGCCTTGAGTGGCAAACATAGGGATCAAAAGAGATGCCAAGAGAAGTAATGCAGGAGCTGGTTTCCAAAGTGCCCGGGCATTTGTAGGTGGAACTCTGGTGAAAAGTGCCTTATCATTAATGGAATAAATATACATATTTTATAATATGTGCAAATATGTATATTTTCAAATACATTTGCATAATGCAAACCACTATACTTTAGGGTAAGCAGAGAGTATCTTAAATGCAGGAATCCCCATGTCACCAGTAATTAAAAATTAAGAAATTGTGATTAATTATTACAGATTGTCCTTGCATTTCAAGCCCCCTGAAGTGGACTTGATCTAGATTTGTAAACATGTACAAAAAGCTGAGTTTTAAAATGGATTGGAAGATTAGATCTTAAATTCCCGAGAATGGTCTTGGGAATGCATGCCTCTTTGTGTGAGTGTGTGTGTGTGTGTGTGTGTGTCTGTGTGTGTATGTGTGTGAATGCATAGAGGGTACTTGGGAAAGGGGAGAGGCAGAGGGGGACATATAAAGGGCACTTCATCTTTTATTCTGTCTTTTTTTTTTTCTATTTAGGTAGTCCCATTTGATAAAAATGCTAATTTTCAATTCTGAATGAAGAGGCTATGAATGTTTGTTATGTCATTGCTTTTCCTTTAACTTTTTGTTTCTTATATATTTCCTCAAACAAAAACGACAAGGAAAAATCCTCAGTTGTGAGTGGAGTTTGCATTTCTAAAACCCTGTATGATTTGTCCTGTCCAACCTGACTCGCTGAGCTGTCTTCTTAGATCTTCCTACATCCATTTGGCTCTATACCTTGACTTCCCAGTCTTGTTTTTCACAGTCCCTCGAAGGCCTCTGATATTCTTTATCTTGTACAGGAACCCAACCCTCAGAAAGATCTTGGGCTGCTGGGAAGGCTTTGCACCTGGCTTCCTCTCTGGGAAATGGAGAGGATCATACATAGGTGTGTGCCTCAAGTTGGAAGAGTAAATCCTGGGTGCCTAAGGAAGTGGGCTCTGCTTATGTGAGTGTAGACATGACACCCTCTGGTGCAAGGCTCTTGTGGGCCTTTGGAGCTGGGTCTGGAGAATGGAAGCCTCTCATCTTTTTAGTGTTGGGGTCTGGTCTGGCTATTTGGATTTAATTTTGCTTGTACTTTAATCAGAATTTAAATAAGTGCCTCCATCAAAGCTACCTGCAGAACAGTGGACACACAGAAGGATGAACTGGAACTAAAAGTGGTCTCAGCAAATGGTAGTTTAGAGAGGTGCTGTCTGAGAAGTGGGATAGGCAACCTCTCAAAGTGCTTTCATAGATAAGGCATTTTAGAGTTGGAAGGGACCTTGATGGAAGATAAATTATCTAATCTAAACTCCTCATTATACAAATGAGAAAACATCAGCCCAGAAAGGTTGAAGTGACTTTCCTAAGGTTATATTACTGGATTGTGGCAAGCCAGGGTACTTTACATAAATATGATTCTAAAAAGACAGGACTTGTGAATCCATCTGTTATTGTACCCTTTTAAATCAGCAGAATTCATTGTGTCCACATTAGCAAAGTTATATTAATATGGACTGTTAACTTGGATGTGGAAACAATTTCATTAGTGAGAAGCGGATATTATAATGGTACCTCTTAAAATGAGCCTTCTCATCTATGAAATGAAAGTATTGCAGTAGATAAGCTTCCATTCCTTCCTCTGTGAAAGTCTGTTCATTGATGAAATCCTGCCTGTGTGATTCAGGAAATGGGCTGGATTTAGGCACTTCTTAACTCACCTATTTGTGGTAAGGGAGTACTTGGTTTGAAGCCTGTTGACGGAGTCCTATGTTTGCCACTGTGGGTGATTCACTTTCTAAACTCAGTTTTGTCATCTGCATATTGGAAATAATGCTGTGTCTGCCCATCTACCTCCTGTGTTCCTCATCTGCACCACAGAACACAGAGAATGATTTGAGTGATTGTGTTCTCGATCCTCTAAAGGATGGTACAGATAGAACCATGCATAAGAAAGAAGTTAATTTGATTTTTTTCTTTTTTGTTAATTTGATTTGTATAACTTGTGGGTATGTATGTATGTATGAAGGTGTCTGCCTGAGGGAATTAGGGCTTAATTCTCTCCTGGAGCCCCACTTGAGATAAGCCACTGTATAACTGAATGAAAAACTCTGCAACATAATACAAAGGTAAAGGATTATTTCCCTTTGTATTCAAATCTTATCCTTGTTACCTATAAATCTGGATTGTGGCAAGAGATTATGCTTGGAGATTATGGGTGAGGGTCTGATGACCCCCCTATTTTCTTTTTTCCTTTTTTTTTTTTTCATATGGGCAGGCACTGGGAATCGAACCTTGGTCTTCAGTACAGCAGGTGAGAATTCTGCCACTGAGCCACTGGTGCACCACCCAAAATTGCCTTACTTTTCTTTTGGCACAGGCAGGCTCTGGGAATTGAACCCAGGTCTCTGGCATGGCAGGTGAGAACTCTGCCACTGAGCTACCGTTGCACCCCTTTTCCCCTATCTTAAGCATGAAGTAGTATGACATTAGGCCTATGGGGACAGGTTGCGGGAGGTATGAGGTGGACATGTGGGCTACTTGCTCATTAACATTCTAATCCAAACCCCTGCTGTCCCACAGTGGCTTTGTTTTCCTTGACTTTACTCTCTTCCATGAATAAGTTAAGCAATAAAATCTACCTGCTTGGAATGTAAAATGGTGCAGCTGTTATGGAAAGCCATTTGGCAATTCCTCAAAAAATTAAACCTAGAAATACCAAATGACCCAGCAATTCCACTCCTTGGTCTATACTCAAAGGAATTGAAAACAGGGGCTCAAATAGATACTTGTACACCAACAATCCCAGCAGCACCATTCACAACAGCCCAAAGATGGAACAACCCAAATGTCCATTGACAGATGAATGGAAAAGCATTTATGCATATATATAATGGAATGCTACTCAGTCACAGAAAGGAATGAAGTTCTGATACATGACACAACATGGTAAACCTTGAAATTGTTATGCTGAGTGAAATACATGAGGAACCTAAGGATAGATATTGTATGAATTCAGTTATGTGACATGGCTAGAATAGGCAAATTTGTAGAGATGAGAGATAAAGTTTACTAGGGGCTGGGATGCTGGGGAAATGGGGAGTTATTACTTGTATCAGTTAGGGTTCTCTAGAGAAACAGAATCAACAGGGAACACTCACAAATATAAAATTTATGAAAGTGTCTCACATGGCCGTGGGAACACAGAGTCCAAAATCTGCAGAGTAGGCTGTGAAGCCGACTATTCTGATGGAGGGTCTGGATGAACTCCACAGGAGTGGCTTGCCAGCAGAAGCAGGAAGAGTCTGTCTCTTCTGAATCCTCCTTAAAAGGCTTCCAGTGATTAGATTAAGCATCACTCATTGCAGAAGACACGCCCCTTTGGCTGATTACAAATGGAACCAGCTGTGGATGCAACTGACGTGATCATGATTTAATTCTATGAAATGTCCTCATCGCAGCAGACAAGCCAGCACTCGCCCAACCAGACAAACAGGTACCACCACTTGGCCAGGCTGACACATGAACCTGACCATGACATTACTTAATGGGTACAGAGTCTCTGTTTGGGGTGATGAAAAAGTTTTGGGGCTCGATTGAGTGGTAGCACCACCTTGTAAATATAATCAGTGTCACTCAGTTTTATAATAAAAATGGTTAAAATCACAGTTTTTTTTGTGTTATATATATATATATACTACTGCCACAATTAAAAAAGATATTATGATGCAAACAAACAAAAGCTACCTGGATTTGTGGTTGGCAGACAAAGCAAGAAAGGTTCATTTGATGGGACGAGGTCGTTTGATGAGGCCCATAGAGCAAGTTCTTCTGACAGTCCTTGTATAGGCATGATCCCACATTAGGCGGCCTTAGAGATAATAACTTTCAGTATTTATTGATTGCTTTCCATGTGTCATGCTCTGTATCAAACATTTTTATATGTCATCTAATTTGATCCATACAACAGTTTGGAGATGTAGACGTTAAAATAATTACTTGGGAGATGAGGGGAACTGAGGCACAGGACTGTTAAGCATTTCAGGTATCACTGTGAGTTTAGACATGACAGTGTCCAGGCCCTCTGCATGGCACGCTGTGGGCCTGATTCATACTGTATTCTCTGTACTGTTGTCCCCTGGAGGTGACAGTGTGAATGGCGCAATAGCCTGATGAGTGGCAGAACTGAAATGTAAGTTCAACTCCTCCTGACCCTAAGTTCTGTTGTGAGCTACTACGGCATATGCTGTCCCTTGTCCATGAAGGGCTAGTTTCATGTGATGGAAAGAGTTGGGAGTGGGCGGCGCTTACGGACTGTATCTTAATCCATGTGTGGTCTGTGTGCGGATCATTGAGAGACCCAGTTCTGACTTCAGCAGGGGACTTCGGAAGGCAGACGGATGGGAGAGAGCCTGGAGGAGCTGCGCATGTGCGTTCCATCCACTACGACTGTGATTTTTAGTGAGAGAGATCAGAAAACCCCAGGACAGGACATCCACCAGGACGGATTGTTACCCATCAAAAGCAGTGAGTTCTCTGCCTGATGTGTTCAACTGACCAATTCCGGAGACACCAGTGTTTCAAAGAGAGAAAAAGTTTATTGCTAAGTGTGAAGCAGGAGATCAGATGGCCTGTCAGCCTAAAAATCTGTCTCCCCAAGTAATTCTGATGGTTTTATAGCATTAAAAGATGGGCAGGTTTTAGGATAATGAGCACGATGGCCCCAGATGATGTAATCAGAGGTGATCTAATTATTGCATATGTGCAGATTGAGTACATGCTTAGTCACAGACTGTATGTAAGAAAATGGTGGCCTTAATACGATGATGCACATGATTTTTAGTATTATAATGAATTACAGGTCACTTATAGGTTTAGGCCTAAGCCACTGCATGTGTCAGGTGGGCCCATTCTGTGCTGAACCAGCTACAGTTATCAGGATTACTTTGGACTTGGGTGGGTTAGTTCTGGGCTGACCCAAGGCCCTTCATTAATAAACATTGGGGACTGTCTTTAGTGATCACAAGACTAACGTAGGAAAACCTGATAAAATGGGTACAAGTGATGGTCAGTCACAAAGTTTTTACAATCAAGGGCATAAGAGAAAGGCTGTACAATCATTATCAGAGATCAAAGCAACTGGATTGCAGTTCAGAGATTTCAGGTATTTCCCTCTGTGTACTCTATATCCCAGAAAGTAAAAAAGAATATCTATATAATGATTCGGTAGTCACAATCATCAGTTAAATCTTAACTTCTTGGTTACAGGATTCTTCTAGTGAATTGTGTCCCTATCGCCACGTCATTGCCTATAATTGTGTATGTGTGTGTTCTAGTTTGCTAAAGCTGCCAGAATTCAACACACCAGAGATGGATCGGCTTTTAATAAGGAGATTTATTTAGTTAAAATTTTATAGCTCTTCAGAACAAAGGCAGCTAGTTTTCTCTGGGGCTCTCTGCTACATGGAAGGTGCATGATGATGTCTGCTGGCCTTCTCTCTTGGCTTCTGGGTTCCAGTGGCTTTCCTTGGGGTGATTCTTTTCTGCATCTCCAAACATCTGGGCTGAGCTGCGAGGGCTGAGATGAGGTATGCTGAACTGCACTGAACTCTCTTCTGACCACTCTCTTTTACACCTCCAGCTAATTAAATGAAACCTCACTCATTGTGGAAGGCCCTCCCCTTAGAGACTGCAGATGTCATCAGCCATAGATGAATTTCGCTGGCTAGTGATTCAATTCCACAGCAACAGAACTAGATACCTTCACCTGGCCGAGTTGACACCTGGACTTGACTCCCGCGGTGTGCACTGAAGTGGAAGCTCTCCACCCACAGCGGCTACACGGGAGTGGAGTTCAGGGGAATGTGTAAGGGGCAGTTTTCTGTGACTGTTTCCTGCTGGCTGGCCAATTGGAAACATTTTCTGTGAGAAGGGGAAAGAACCCTAAAGATTGCACTGCACTTTTCTGAGTGCCGGGGTGGAGCTGGGAACAGAACAGGGGTGGGAATTGGAGGACTTGGGCATCTGCTGAACCAACTCGGGCAAGATGCTTAGCCTGTCTGAATTCCAGTCTCTTCAGGGAAAAGGAGAGGAAGATGATGTTACTTTTCTCATTGGACTGACATGAAGCACCAGCTGCATACAACTGGACTGCGACTAAAGCAATCCATAACCTGTGCCTTGGAACCGGATTACAACCTTAGCTGTTTTTTTTTTTTAAACCAGTATTGCCATTTGAAAATTTTTCTAGCCAGAGGTTTTCTCCTTGAATCTTCACTGTCACATAGACTCCAGACCTGACACACCAAACCGATGGCATCTCCCCTTCCCGCAAATAGTCTTTAATTATGCATTATTCTAATTATGCATTTCCCCTTAAGACAGTACAAAAAAGAGAGAGAATGAGCTTTGCTATTCATTTTCCAGACTTATTAGAGATCCTTCTCCTTTCAAACCCTCACACTGGATTTGATTTAGGAGACAAGGAACGAATAAACCGTGGAAGGCATGGTTACTATCTCAGTACACTGTTAGGTTGCAGGAATGCGATATCCTCTGCCCATCACGCCGTGCCTGTGCTGTCTGCAGGACTACCTTCTCGTTGCCTATTCAGTGTGAGCTTTAATCCTCAATGCCCCTTTGCTCTCCTATGGTCAGAATTAGTGAAAATTGTCTCAAAGGCAGCCAGCGAGTGTGAATGAACCTCCTTCTGCAGAAGCGGAATTTTGTAAATTGCAGGGAGATAGTTCAGTTTTCTCGCCCGACCTAAACAGGGACAAAAGAGCCCCCGACCTGCCTCTCCCCTAGTTCAAGGGTAAATGCCTGGCTGTACTCCGGGTGGCCGTTCCTTTCTGCAGGTATTTCCTGGGGGGGGGGAAGTGCTGCTCTTTTGTACTATAGGGGCCACTGGTTGGGGTGGGGTGGGGTGGGGAGAGGTGTATGCAATCCCTCAAAGCCTATTTCCTTGAACCTCAGCCTCGAAGAATTCTCCTCTCTACCTAAAAGTTCACAACAGTATCCTAACTCTCACAGGCAGCATAGAATGAGCTGAAGAAGGCTGTCTTGGGAATTCTCCCTCCAGCCTCTTAAGAACCTTTTAGCATCAACCTGAAACCAAAGTTCTACACTTAAGAACTAAGCACGTGCCCTTTCCTTGTGGAACTGTGGGCAGATGCTGCTGGAGGGAAAGGACTCTCCAGAAGCTTTCCACCCTGAGTGATGACCTCTGGTCCTCAGACAGAGATGGCCCCTGCCTGGCTCTGCCAGAACATTGATAATCCAGTCTTCGTCGATGCAGAGGCTCTGGGCAGACACGGAGGCTGTGGATGGAGTCAAGATGCATGAGTTCCTGGCAGCCTGCCCCTCGATTAGGAAAGCCTCAGAAAAGGGCAAGCGGGCAGTTGGATCAGATCAGGGCAGAGACAAGGCCCTGGCCCCTGTCCTGTGGCCGTGCCCGGCTGAGCAAGGCTTGTGGGAGCTCTCACTGTGGCTGTGTGAAGTCTGTATTCGATGATGCCATACTTCAAACAGGGTCAGTCCACTCCGCACCCAGTTAACGCTTTCAAATGCGGTTCGCGGTTTGCGGCACTTGGGCCCTCCTGTTGTGATCATCATGATCTACCATAGAGAGGCAGCACAGTGTCCAGCCGTTGGAGCACCGGCTCTGGAGCCAGACTGCTTGGGTTCAAATCCTGACTCTGCCACTCACGAGTTTGTGATCTTTAGTAAGTTCCTTAACCACTCTGGGCCTCAGTTCATTCATTTGTAAATGAAGATACTAGTAATATCTACCTTACAGAGTTGTAGGGAGGATTACATAACTCAGTCCATGAAAAGCGCTTAGAAGAACCCTTGTAATAGCACATGCTCAATAACATCTTATTATTTTGACCATCCTCTCTGGCACATTTCCATGTGACTGTGGCCCCACCCTACCCTAAAAACTATGAGGATAGGGGCTGTGACAATTTTATGTAGCCTGAGCACCTGGCACAGTTTATTTCTTTCATTCAACAAATATTCATAGAGCTCTGAGTTGTGACGGGCATAGCAGCAGCTGTGGTGGTCAGTGGTGAGTGGAGGCAATTTGGCCCCTGCTCCTGAGATATGATCCACCTTGAGTAGTCAATACAATTTGTTCAAATAAATGGATTATACTGTTGGTGTGTCTCTGTAAATACCAATCTCTGTTGGGTAGGGCAATGCAAAAGAGCTAAGGCTTTTGAGCTGCAGAGGTCTGAGTTCAAATCCTAGGTTAGTGACTTTCTGTCTGTTTGAGTTTTGGAAAGTTTATCTTTTCGTTATCGGTTTCCTAATCTGTAAAATGGAGATAATGGTACCACCTCATAGGTTTGCTGAGAGGAATGTAACTTCCGAGTATTAAACCATCTCCTTCCCTCTTCCAGCCAGGACACTTGGTATGTGGGACACCCTTTTCCCCATCCCTCTAGAGCTTCTATTAAAGTGGAACAGGATCCAAGGATCTGAAGATTGGCACCAAAGCAGTTCACTAGTTCATCCATTCATTCACACACTCATTCATTCATTCATGTAATACTCCTTGAACTCCTACTATGGGCTAGGAAAACCCTAGGCACTGGCAACAGAGCAATGGACAAAATTCCTTGTCTTCAGGAAGCTTACGTTCTAAGAGGATGCATACCATAAAAAAAACACACAAACCATACAATTCATGTAAGGTTAAGTATTATGCAGAAAATGGTGAGTATAACACAGTTCCTCAAACAGTAATGATTTTTATTAGGATCATGATAGAGGATTCATCCTGGTATTTTGGTTAGGACATTCTCCAACATTCTTCTCTTTTATTTTCCTTCTGGGGAATGACATGCTGTCCCCAGGGCCCAGTCATTGGCCTGGAGATTCCTCACTCCTAAAGTGTTCACTTATATTCTGGAGGGATCTCCAAACCAAGCTCATTCTGCTTCAGGAGTAAAACCTTGTCTTGAGAGGTATCCCAGGTCTACACCAGTGAGATGAGTCTCTGGAGTGCAGTAGAAAATTGGTGCCCTTCTAACTCCTTTGTTGTAGGAGGGAAAAGAAAGGGGATTAGAAAAAAGACAATGCTAACTCTGGCTCCTTCTCCCCTGGGAATTTGAAGCTTGTGCTTGTATTTCCTAATTGCTTCTTTGATGAGCATCTTCCCGACTAGGGATGGCAGTGACCACATCTGTTTCCCTTGTTGACTGTTGTAATTGATAAATGTTTGTTGGATTGAATGATATGTTCTTTTAGAGATACTATCACGAAATGAGAATTGCATTTATAAGTCATAGTTATTCAATAAAATATTTATCGGATGAGTTCTGTCCGAGGTTGGGTTTTCCAGGAAGCAGAGTCAAAGATGGAGTTTAGCTTATCGGATATTTATTAAGGAGTGCTTTGGCATCAGTGGCATGCCTTAATAAACCACAATCAACCACACCCATGGATGGAGGGTGAGGTAGCAAATTTGGCTGGAGGGAGATGTCCCACTATAAGGAAGGCCCAACAAAGCCTAAGCTGATCTGGAGCTAGAATGGCTCTTTGGGATTGAGCTAGTTATCTAATGCTGAGTAACATTCATCCTAAAACTTATTTCACATATGGGTCAGGAATCTGGGCATAGGTTATTTGGGTTCTTTGCTTCAAAGCTACAACCACATGTCAACTGGGGCTCTTGTCTCATCTGCACACTGGCCTGGGGAGGATCTGCTTCCAAGCTCACTCATGTGATTGTTTAGAAGAATCCAATGCCTCATGGACTGTCAGCAGGAGACCTCCTTCTGTTTCTTGTCCTGAGGACATCTTCATAGAGCATCTGAAAACAGAGAGAGCAAGCAGCAGAATAAGAAGGAGTGCCAGAAAGAGAGGGAGTTAGCAAGATGGAAGTCACAGGCTTTTGTCAGGGACATGACATCCTCCCACTTTGGCCATATTGTCTTCACTAGAGGCACGTCGTTACCTCCAGCCCACACTCAAGGAGAGAGGATTATCTATGGGCATGAATGCCAGGAGGTAGGGATCACTGGGGACCATCTTAGGAGTCTGCCTACCACAAGGCCTGCCCCAAGCTGATTCTGATCCTGAGTGGATCAGTCATTGGATGTCAGCCATGTGTCAAGGGTTCAACTTTGAGCATGGAGGTTCTCTGCAATTGAGGCAGTTCCTGAAGGCTGCCAATCAAAGGCTGTCGACAGTACTCCCAGCAGCTGGGGCAACAAGTCCTTCATTGATGATGGGGTGTTTGAGAGATGCATCTCTGCATCTCTACGTCTCTACCCATACAGCCCCCTTACACATTCACACTCTGGACCACCATGTACCTAGAGTTTTACTTAGTAGCAATTTCTGTTGATCCCTGTGTGATAGGGAGAAAGGGAAGTATGCACGGTTTCTTTTTTTTTAATCTCTTTTTTTATCATAAAGCTGTGCATTTATCATCACGATTGACTTTTTTCTTTTTTTTTGTGAAAAATAACATGTACAAAAAAGCAATACATTTCAAAGCACATCACAACAATTGTAGAACAGACTTCAGAGTTTGATATGGGTTATGATTCCACAATTTTAGGTTTTTACTTCTAGCTGCTGTTAGATACTGGAGACTAAAGGAAATATCAATATAATGACTCAGCAATCATACTCATTTATTAACCTCTACCTCCCCCTACCTTCTCTGTATAACACCACCATCTCCTTTAATCTTTCTACCACTCTAGGGGTATTTGGGCTATGCCCATTATGACTTTTTCTTGTTGGAAGGGGCTGTTGATAATATAGGGGAGGGGGATGGAACTAATTGTTCTTGTTCTGGAAGGGCTGGCCCATCTGTATTTCTGGACTTACCTGGTCCATGGACCCAAATGGAGGTTGTAGGTTGCTGGAAAGTTACCCTAGTGCTTAGAACCTTTGTAGAATCTTATATAATGTCCTAGATGTTTTTCAGGATTGGCTGGAATGGTTTAGGTTGGAGGTTGGCAAGCTATGATAGGTAGCAACATCTAACTGGAGCTTGTGTAAGAGTGACCTCCAGAGTAGCCTCTTGACTCTATTTGAACTCTCTCAACCACTGATGCCTTATTTGTTACACTTCTTTTCCCCTGTTTGGTAAGAATGAAATTGTTGATCCCATGGTACCAGGGCCATGCTTATCCCTTGGAGTCATCTTCCTTGACCCCAGGGAGAATTTCATCCCTGGCTGTCATGTCCCATGTAGTGGGGGAGAGCAATGGTTTCACTTGCAGAGTTGGGCTTAGAGAGGGAGAGAGAGAGAATACATCTGAGCAACAAACGAGGTCCTCCAGAAGTAACTCTTAGGCATACCTATAGGTAGGCTAAGCTTCTCTGCTACATACTTAAGCTTTACAAGAGCAAGCCTCAAGATCAAGGGATTGGCCTATTGATTTGGGTGTCCTTAATGTTTGACACAGGTACTGCTTTTTATGGTTTTCCTTCCCCCTATATTTCCTCCCTTCTTATTGACCCCTGGGTTGGAACTTTCTCTGAATGCTAATAGATAGAGATAAATTGTGCCATAACCATAAATCACCCCAAGCCATGAGTGCTAGACCAAGGAGGCAGCCCTCTCAGTCACACTGTTCTCAGTGGAGTCTTTAGGGTTGCATCTCTGTAGTGCAAATTCAGCACAGGACCCCGAGTTCCCCTTCTCATCCTTCCTTCCATATCATCCATCTCTTTTTCATCCTTCATTGCAAATAACACCTGTTGGATGCCATGAATCATGGAATCTAAGAAACTAACATTATAAGGCACCTTAGAGTTTCCCTGAAAGCAGGACCTGAGATGGGGATTTTTCTGCAAATGGGAAAGTACGGTCAGGAGAATGGATAGGGCAGGGAAAATTTCTATGTAATAATGTGGTCTCCACTGGACACTAGCTGCAGTCTTATCCCATGGGGAGCTCTGGATCACAAAGTGAACCACATCACTGATCTCACTGTGAGGCAAGGGGTCCAGCCTTTGATTGTCTGTGTAATCAGTCATCTACTAAGATCTGCTACGTGGGGAGTTTGGGGTGGGGCAGGGGACAAGTCTCCTGAGAAAGGAACAGATGGAGTTCATCAGCCAACATGATCAGCAGCTAGGGAGATGGATGCACCATCAGGAGATGGTGTGGGGTGAGGGATGGAGTGAAGGACTGAAGGCATCCACTACAGCTCTTTTCCATACTGAGTCACCATCTTCTTTCCTCTTTCATTCCCAGAGGCCAGTTTTCCTTTATGGAGTAATAGAAAGAACAAGGCAAGGGATAACTTGGATGCAGACTGGAACTCCATTCTCATCCTTTGGAAATTGGCCACCTTGGATAAATTATTGAACTTTTCTTTAGTCCCAATTCTTCTGTCTGTAAAATGGGTATGGTGGCACTGACCTCATGGGATTTTGGTGAGACCTAAATGATTATATTTATAAATGCTTATCATAATGCCTTTTCCTTCCTCAACTTTTCCCTTTTGTCCTACAAGAACACTCTTCTCTTCCTTATTTAGCCCTTCAGAGCCCTGAACTCTGTTGTACTGCCCTTCTTAGACTTCTGCTTTCCCTATCAATAATCCCTTCTTCCTTTGGCTTATGTGACAGCCTTCCGGTACCTGCAGTGTACTCACTGCTCTTTTTTGGGTGAGTTCCAGTTAGCCACCATCCCTCTGACAGAGTGATGCCCAGAACAGCTTCTCTTCAAGGGTGGTCTAATGAGGGCAGAAGGCAGCAGAACTGCACTGATCTCTCAGTCATACGCTAATCTCTTAGAGAGGCTACTCAATATTGCATTAGCTTCTTTGACAACTTTAGAGGAAATTATAATTAGTAAGAAGAGTCAGTGTTCTTTCAGGTATGTCAACCCATCCCAGATGTCTGCTGAGGTCTCTGAGCTCCCTTCCTCATGATTTCCTTGCCCCGGCAGCTGGAGTTCAATATGAACCTGGTGTTGCACACTGTGGAGGCAGCTCACACCCTTTAATTGCCTGTGTGTGTGTCAGCACAGATATGGAGTTAAAATATGTATTGAAGACTCCACAGTGATGACTTAATGGACTCACTGGGAACACGTTAAACTATGTAAGCTGACCCTAGAGACCCCAGCATACCCCCTAGACTCTGAGGGCTGATATGTGTGGCTTGTGCAGGTTCCCCAGATGACTTAACAAGCCATCATCTCTACCTTGAGATTCACCGTGCTGCAGCTTCTACTTCTGGACAGGTGAGCTTGCCTACCTAGCTGCTAATCCACCTGCGCATGGACCGGATGTTGTTGTTGAAAAGCCTCTTGAAGCATCTGAATTCCACCAATGGCTCTAAGGCTCTCTTCAAGGAGGAGAGGCATTTCTAGTACTTCAATCTTTGTGATTGACATTTTCTCCTCTCCCTTCCATTACTTCCCCCAAACCTGCTGAAGCTTGGAGCCTGGGAGGGTTGCCTGAATATGCAGGTCTTTCTCTCTCTCCACATTAACCCTCTCCAGGTCCATACCAGGAGGGAAATCTCTCACATTTCCAAGTATAAATCTGTAAAAGAGGAAATATTTTGAGAACAGTAAATCTCCACTGTGTGAGTGCAGGCAGGCATGTCCCTGTGTATGCTTGTGTATCTGCAGAAATATCAGAGCTGGTGGAATTAAAGGGCCTTTTAATTTCTGTAGAGTCCAGACCATAAGAAGTTGGGACATGCTGGGGAAAACAAAGGGTATCAAATTGCTGGGAGAAACAGGATTAAACCCAGGAAAGGGGTCTGCTGGGCAAAAAGCATTACCACAGTTTGGTCTGCTGCCTGGGCTTGGCAGGGAGAGGGAGAGGATACATCTGGGCACAATCTGCATAGCTGTGGAATGTGGGGATCAGCCACCCCCATCCTGACTTGTGTTGGTAAAGTCTTTCTGCTACTCTGTGGGAAGGTGGATGGGGCTCCTGGGGTC
Source organism: Myrmecophaga tridactyla (assembly GCA_004026745.1). Taxonomy (NCBI): domain Eukaryota; kingdom Metazoa; phylum Chordata; class Mammalia; order Pilosa; family Myrmecophagidae; genus Myrmecophaga; species Myrmecophaga tridactyla. The sequence continues at coordinate 35,212 of PVIY010011775.1, forward strand.
CCTGTGTGCTGACTTCCTCATGCCCTTGAAAGCCAGCCCCTTGGTTTTGTTTTCTTAGACAATATGTTATATTTCTTCTTTCCTGTCCTGAGAAAATGTTCAGGTGAGAACCCTGGAAGAAAACCCTCCAGTTTTCTGAAAATTTGTTGGTAAAAACAAAAGTCCTCCAACCAATAACCAATGAATTCATTAACCAACCCCAAACAGAACCCAGCTGGGTGAGATGGTAAAACTCACAGAGCTGGAACCTAGGGTATTGGCTTTAGTACTTGAGCTGTTAATGAGATTGGGTGTGGAAGAGGTCAGCCAGGGGATGAAGTTAAGTACAATGGAGGGCCTATTGGAACCAGGGTTCTCTCCCACACAGGATCCTTAATGAGTATTGGCCACTCTTTTTAATTTTTTTTTTTTAAAAACATAACACACAAACACAAACATTCTTACCATATGATCATTCCATTCTTGGTATATAATCAATAGTTCACAATATTATCACATAGTTGGATGTTCATCACCATGATGATCATTTCTTAGAACATTTGCATCAATTCAGAAAGAGAAATAAAAAGAGAAAAGAAAAAAATTCATACATACCATACCTCTAACTCCTCCCTTTCATTGACTGCTATTAGTTCCTCATACATACCATACCCCTTACCCTCCTCTCACTGACTGCTAGTATTTCCATCTACCCAATATATTTTAGCTGTTGCTTCCCGTATTTTTTTCTATACCTCTTACCACTCCCTTTCATTGATCACTAGCATTTCAATCTTCTAAATTTATTTTAATATTTGTTCCCTCATTATTTATTTATTTATTTTAAATGTTTTACTCATCTGTCCTTACCGTAGATAGAAGGAGCACCCGACACAAGGTTTTCGCAATCACACAGTCACATAGAGAAAGCTATATCATTATACAATCATCTTCAAGACACACGGCCACTGGAACACAGCTCTACATTTTCAGGCAGTTCCCTCCAGCCTCTTCATTACACCTTAACTAAAAGGGTGATATCTATATAATGTGTAAGAATAACCTCCAGGATAACCTCTCGACTTTGTTTGGAATCTCTCAGCCATTGACATTTTGTCTCATTTCACTCTTCCCCCTTTGGGTTGAGAAGGTTTTTTCAATTCCTTGATGCCTAGTCCCAGCTCATTTTAGGATTTCTGTCCCATGTTGCCAGGAGGTCTGCACCCCTGGGAGTCATGTCCCACGTGGAGAGCGGGAGGGCAGTGAGTTTGCTTGTCGTGCTGGCTGAGCGAGAGGGCGCTGGCCACTCTTTATGACTCACTGAAGGGAGACAGCCCTGGGAGTTGTCAGAGAAATTGAGACCTCATCCAAGGGCTGGTGCCATGAGTGTTCTTGACTCAGTCTCAGGAAAGAATTCAAGGACTTGCTAGTGCGTACCGCCAGTTTAACAACATCAATGCTGGAGGGCTGGAAATTCTCAGTTGGATGCTGCAGAGCCCAGGAATTCTCAGAGGAGTCTAGTACCAGACCAGGGGCTGATGCTGTGAAGGCACTTGACTCAGCCACAGGAAGGAACTCGAGGACTAGGAAGTGCATACAGCTTACAGCTTTAATGCACAACGAAGATGCACCCTGGGAGATGAGCACAGGTGTCCTATAGAGGAGGAGAAGCAGTTTGAGGTCGGTTTCCTTCCATTGTAAGGACTTGGAGGGGCCCCTCCACCTCTGGCTGTGCTAATAAGGGATTGATACGCTGCACTTTTCATTGGTTGTTTTCAGGTAAATGAGGGCTAGGTGTGCAGGAGCTGGATGTGAGTATGCACCAAGAGGAACTTTTGTTATGTGTTAGAGTCACGTCACCCTCCCTCCTTCCCTGTCTAACCAGCCATGTCATGATTGGGGGATAGAGGAAAAATATGGGTGATCGAAATCCACTGAGAATACCTGAGCCTTATCTTAGTCACTGTTTTTCAAATTTCTTAATGAAAAAGAAAAAAAAGTATGATGAAAGAAGGGCACCCAAAGAGTATGGAAATTATAGCACTCTGGCCGTTTAGTCAGGCCTAAGGGAGCTATTGAGGCCATATTAACCTTTAATCTGAATAAAGCCATTAATCTGCTGATAATGAGGAGGTCCCCTGCTAGAGTAAATGCTGGGAGGAGGTGGTATAGAGAGTAGGAGAGGAGGCTTTGATGGGTTTACTATTAGAGAAAATGGGGTTCAGAGACAGAAGCAGAGCCTGGTTATGGAGCTGGGAAGAGGCAGAGGGGTCCTATGCAGAGACAGGAATTCTTTAAAGCCAGCCTGGTGGGGCAGAGCCTGGGAGAAGAGTGCTTTTTAACCTGGAGGCAAAGGGGAGACTTGAGGCTGGGCAGCAAACTGCCTCACTTCTCTAGGATTGGGAGAAGGTGGCACAGAGAGCTTTGCTCAGGCTGTGAGGCAGTTTGGGTGAGTGGACAGGAAACTTCGTGGACTGGGAAAGTGGGTGACAGGTAAGTCCTGAAAGAATGTAATATTTTCAACCTGTGCTGTGTTGGTTAAATTCACATGGCATTCCATATATTGTGACCTCTGTTGAACAGAACTTTAACCCCAGACTGTGAATGTATGTGGGGAGTTGGGAGAGGGCTCATTCCAGGCACTGTCTGTGAAGGGAAAGCTACATTCAACCGTCTCTCTTCTCAATTTTATTCCTTTTGATCCTTGGGTGATGCCAAAATGTTTTTAAGGCAAGGCACAGAAAAAACATGTTTAAAGGAGTCTCTGGTTGAGGGAGGCTCTTTTTCTCACAGCTTTTCTTCAGTTGAAGCTTTGTGAAGAGCTGGCGTGACATCACTGGATTTACTAGTTTCAGTCTCATCTCTTTATATGTCATTTGTTTTCTTTTAGAAAAAGTGCTAGTGGTAGTTAGGTTCAGGTGTCAACTTGGCCAGGTGAAGGTGCCTAGTTCTATTGCTGGGGACATGAGCTAATGGCACGTGAACCTCATCCATTGCTGATTACATCTGCAGTCGGCTAGGAAGCATCCCTGCTGCAATGAATGGTGTTTGATATAATTGGCGGGTGCTTAAATGAGAGCACTCAACGTAGCACAGCCCAAGCAGCTCAGCATACCTCATCTGAGCACTTGCAGCTCAGCCCAGGCCTTTGGAGATGCAGAAAGGAATCACCCAGGGGAAAGTTGTTGGAACCCAGAGGCCTGGAGAGAAGGCCAGCAGAGACCACCCTGAGCCTTCCCACTTAAGAAAGAACCTCAGTTGGAAGTTAGCTGCCTTTCCTCTGAAGAACTAACAAAATAAATCCCCTTTTATTGAAAGACAATCCGTCTCTGTTGTGTTGCATTCTAGCAGCTAGCAGACTAGAACAATGTTCTAGGCTTTGTAGGCCATATGGCCTCTGTTACAACTACTCACCTCTGCTATTGTCATACAGAAGCAGCCCTGGAGAATGTGTGAATGAATAGATGTGGCTGTGTCCTCATAATACTTATTTATAGAAGCAGGAGGCAGGCCAGATTTGGCCTTTGGGGAATAGTTTTCTGACCTCTGTTTCTCTTGGCTATATGGAGAAACAACATAGCACAAGATAATTGAACAATCTTGTGAATTATCATACCCCATTCCTAAACCAGATTTCTTTCCCGAAGAAATAGCCTGACCATTGGATGTTGAAACTTGAGCTGAAATTTGAAATCTTCTCTACTTATCCACTGCATCATCTTGAGCAACTTATGAGATCTCTCAGCCTTCCCCCTTAACTGGGATGAGATAACTGTTTCTAATTCAGCCTGGCCCAGAGCAGGTGCTATTCATTATTTGTTCACTGTCTCTCTCCATCCCCTCTGCCCAGTGTGTGAACTGAGCAGCCAATGCCTTAATCAGAGGGAGGAAATTGGCATGAGCACTTGCTTCATGCTGACTGGGGAAGAAGAGAAAGTATTCCTGGAGAGGATTATGGAATGGAATTATTTCTAAAGTTTATATTTTAAAGTCTTTACCTAAGACTTCTTTTAAAGCCTTATTAAGGACTGGCAGAAATATGATGAGAGAGTCCTCCTCTTACGGGATGTTCACAAAAGAATGCTTGCTCTGTAAACAATCTGATTCCCTTCCTCAGGGATCCTATCTGGTGGCAGAAGAAATAAAAGGAAGAGGAAGAGAAAATAATGGAGGCTGACATGGACGCAAATGTGTCCTGCTGAAAGACCGTAACTCATTGTGATTCTGAGATTGTCCAGTTCTCTAGGAAGCATAGATCCCGTTTGTACCTCACATCTGCTTATTTCCTAGTGTCTTAGTCAACTATTTCTAAAATAATACGCATAAAAACAACCTCAAAAGTTTAGTGGATTTCAGTCACAAACATTTATTTCTTACTCACGTGTTTGTGGTTTGACTTGACCCAGGCTCTACTCAGCTGAAGGGTGAAGTTGGCTTCAGGGTCTGTGTAGGGTCCAGCTCTGATCCATGTGTCTCTAGTCTCCTTTGGAGCATTGGCTGTGCAAGCCATGTTCTCCTCAAAAAAGGCAGGAGGGAAAGAGCACAAGTTCAACTTCACGGCATGTTCAAGCCTCTCCTTATATTAGACTGTAACCTCCCCTTGGCCAAAACTGTCAAACAGTCAAACCCAAACTCAAGAGGTTACAAAGTACACTCTGTCCACCAGGCACCCATGGCAAGGTATGGAGGTTTAACACCTCTACAGGGAAGAGAAGAATTGGATTAAGAATTTAATCTACTACATTTGGGAGTAGATTGGTGGGACTTGAGTGAGGTTTCCATGGAAAGACTTAGGCTGGTGCATGCTTCTGGAGACTCTGATTGGAAGTTTGATTCCTGTTTGTAAAAAAACTATGAGGGAGCAACTCAGATAGTTTGGCTCAATCCTAAACCCTAAGGCCTGGGTACATTGATCTGAGCTTTCAAAAACAGCCATGAGTGGTAGCATGGCTGAATGTGGAGGAGCAGAAAGAAACATCATTTGAGAACTCAGACTTCGGACTCAAGCTGATCTAGGTCCAAACTTTACTAGCTGTGTGACTGGGCAGATCATTTGTTCTCTCTAAATTTTCTCATCTTGAAAATGGGCATAATGACTACTGATAGGGTAGATGTGAAGATTAAATAACCTATATATGGTCCTTAGCATACTGCCTAATATTGAGACAGCATTCAGCAAGCATTAGCTATTGTTATTCCAGATTTTTTGAGGTTCTCAAAATGGGGGAGTGTAGAAGTCAGGGAATAGATGACCCACCTCTATAGTTATTTTGCCTCCCATTTACAGCACATAGTCCTAGAATGAAAATGTACAGTACAGACCAGAGGTGAGCCTGGCCCAAATGGAGATGCTGTCTCCCAAATGCCAGCTGTGTTATTCAAGCATAACTTAGGTCATTCTGTCCTTAGAAAGAAGTTGTTGAACAAATAGCACCTGTATTGACCTTTGGGATTGAGGAGAGTAGAAAATCTCTCTCTCTCTCACTGTCATCACATCTCCTCCCCACCCTTCTTTAAGATAATCAATTTTGGGTTTTCTTTATTTAAACCAGAGCTTTCTTCTACCCTAGAGGGAAGAAAGGGTAAGAACATGGGATCAAAATGAAAGGATGAAGTCAGTTTACAAATACCATTATTAGAGTACAATGCATAAAAGAGAGATGTCACAGAGATATGAAACGATGTCTACATGTCAGAAATCACCTCAGGGCTCATTCTCTCATTCAGTAAATATTTATTGAACCCCTGCCATATGCCTGTTACTGGAGAACAGTTGCAAACAAGACTCATAAGGTCCCTGCCTTTCTGGGACTTAATCTACAGGGGGAAATGATATGTTTACATATACACATGTAAATGAACAAACACGCCCTTTTAGACGGGGTAAGTGTTATGAAGGAAATAGAGCAGGGTGATGGGTAGAGAGGGTGTGGAGGGGAAAGCCTCGATGAAAAGGCCAATTTGAATGAGGCAGTCAGGTGCAGCTCTGAAGGAGAGAACCTTTCAGGTAGGTGGAAAAAGTAAGTCAATCTCCAGGGTTTGGTGGGTGATGTACAGAAATGTGAGAGGGCTTCTGAGCTAGCAAAGTCATCCCCTGCTAAGCATTCCTTTTGTTTTCCTTAGATTTTTCTGGTCTCCTCCAAGGCCTTGCTGGAGACCAGAGGTGCAGATGTCAGTGAGGCAGGCCCAGGAGGGGTTGCTGGGGGGAGTCTGAACAGGGCTCTGACCCACCTTCCCTCAGGTGTGTCTAACCACAGCTGTCTTCACCATGGGTGTCTTAGTTTCCTTGGCTGCTGAAGCAAATACCATATGATGGGTCTGCTTAAACAATGGGAATTTATTAGCTTACAGTTTTGAGGCTGTATTAGGGTTCTCTACAGAAACAGAACCAACAGGAGATGTCTATAAATATTATGAGATTTTTATATGAATTGTCTCATGCAAATGTGGCTATGCATAAGTTCAATTTTTTAAGGGCAGGCTGCAAGCCAGGAATTCCAGTGAAGGTCCTTGGTGAATTCTTCAGGAGTAGCTCACTAGCTGGAGATGGAAATTCTCTCTTCTAATTCCTGAAGTCATCACTTTTCCTTTTAAAGCCTTCAACTGATGGGGTGAGACACCTTTCATTACAGGTTGAAGACCGTCTCTTCAGTTGATTGTGGATGTAATCAGCTGTAGATGCAATAAACTGATGATTTAAGTTCACAAAATGTCCTCCCAGTGACAATCAGGCCAATACTTACTTAACCAAACACATGGGGACCACCACACTTGAGGCTAACCATCACAGAGGCTAAAGGAAAATCCAACGCAATGCATTCTCAAGATGATGCTTTCTCCCCAAAGGCTGTGACATTCTGGGGCTGGCTACCAGTGGTCCTGGGGTCTTTGGCTTGTCACATGTCAATGCACTTAGCAGCGTCTCTTGGTTTCTTCCTTATCTTCTGCGTTCTGTCCAGCCTCTTGCTTCCTGTGGCTTTCACTCTCTCTCTGAATTCATTCTTCTTTTAAAGGACTCCAGTAATAGGATTAAGAGCCATTCTGACTGCAGAGGGACAGACCTTAACTGACATAGCCCCATCAAAAGGTGCTACTTAAAATGGGTTCACACTCACAGAAATGAAGTGAATTTGAGAACATGTTTTTCTGGGGTGCATAGCTTCAAACCGTCACAATGGGCTTGGTAGGATTATGGAGGTGGGAGTCAGAAAGACACTGCATAATTATATTCAACCCCTCTGGACTGGCTTTATAGGGTTTGGACATGAGGACACGCTGTGTGGCCTGGTGGGTGTGGAGGGACCTATGGACACTTTACTGCAAAGGGAAATACCACAAGCCTCTGGGATGGCTGCTTTTTGTGGAAACCAGTTTCTGGCTTCTATTTCAGAGAGGTAATTTTTCCTGAGATGCTTATTCTTTATGGATTCCAGATCACCACCCAGAATGCAAACACATGAAGTTGGTGTGTCAGTCAGACCATCAGAGGTGTATAAAAATCACCTTGCACAGCACAGGCACGCACCCAGGTCCACAAATCACGCCTCAGAACTCCCTCGACTGGGGACAGAGGTGGGTCCTGTGGGCCTGTCATCCTCAATCAGGCTGTCGCCATCAGGGAGCCAGGTCAGGGTTGATTAGAAAAAAACAACATACTATTATAGAAATCATATGTATGTACAGAAACATATTGCCTTCTTGTTTTCCTGCCTGGTAAAATGTGTTGCTATTTTCCTTGGAGTCTTTTGGGAGTGGAAACAGCGTGACCCTCTGGGGGAAGAGCATTAGTGCAGGTCAGGGAAAGGGGGGATGCATTGCAGGAAGATGAACTGTCCGTTCCTGGAGCCTGGAGTCTGTGGACCTAACGACAGCCCCTCTTTAAACCAATGGATTTAGAGACCTGCTGGGATCTGTAATGAGCCAGGCAGTCCCAGAATGTACAACTGTCTAAGAAGGTTCATGACCAAACCAAGAAGAATTTCCTACCATTTTATCAAGTTCATGTCCCTTCACAATGGAATAATTGTAGGACTGCTCTCAAGCTCCAGGTTCAGAACCAGCTATCTTAACTTCTGTGGATTGCAGTCTAAACAGAGCTACAATAGAGAGGTACCCTTTTCTCCCACCCCTTTCCTCTGCTTTTGGGAGGCAATGACTATTATGTCCGTACTTTTATTCTTTCCCCTATATTCCTTAAAAACATTATCATGTGAAAGAGCTTAGCTGATTCAGTATCTAGGAGTAAGTAATAGGCTTCCCATTTCTCACCTGCTATCTCAAAAAACAAGCAATTTTACTTCATATGAAAGCTTGCTGTTAACTATCCAGAGAGCCAGATTTAGAATTCTGTAAGCTAGAATGGCATTACAGAACCTTCTAAGAGAGATCAGCCACCAGTAAAATTAAACACATCCAACATATCAGTGATTCTCAGTGTCATCTCCTGAGTGCCAATATCAGTAGCACCTGGGAATTTGTCATTAAGGCAAGTAGACCTACTAAACTATCCACTCCAGGGGTGGTAACCAGGCATCTATTTCTAACAAGTCCTCTGGGTTATTCAGATGCCTGGTCTGAAAACCACAGCTATATACTAATGACATTCAATGTCAAATCATGTATTAAACACTATATTAATTTAATAGCTGGGTAGTAAAAGGAATAAATTTTTTTTCATGTGCATTAAACCCTCTGATTCCCACTCAACCCCCAGCCGCAATGGGAGGAAGACTTCTCAGTCGAGACAGATACGCCTATATGGAGAGACTAAGGAGATGGGGGAAGCAGCAGATTTGGTTTATTCTATTAGGTAGGTAAACAGTATCTCTACTAGTATCTCTGGTGTCTCTCCTGGTTCTGAGGCAGGGGGGTCTCTTTTGGCTAGACACAGGTGGGAGAATTTGCTTGACTTTTTCATCATTTCTCCTCCAAAATACTTTAGTCTCCCCTTTAAATACAGCAAAGGAACCAATCAATGTTGTCAGTGCTAAGAGGAAAGTGATCACAAGGGACCATATTATGACAACATGGTTAAGGTGTTATTGTACCACTACAATAACACAAAAATAATTTTATGTCAAAATGGACTTAGTATAGCTTGAATCCTCAATAATAGTGTATGTTATTATTTTTGAAATCCTGAAAATTTATTGTTGAAATTAAACATGGAGCCTTTAACAAATTAAAATGTAATAATTTAGTCACATTGATAGTTGGTATAGAGTTTCTGGGCAGTGGGTTTTGACCCTTTTTTAAAACCAAAGTACTGTACATGCATGTGATTAGAACAGGAGTGTTTTTAATACAAGGCACAAAGAGCTTTCAGCCCCGGTGACCAGCTCAAGGATGGCATGTTGCAGTGTAACCCCGTTAGCATCAATGGGACTCAAGATGACATTCGCTGGAACTCCTGGGAAATGGATTTTCTCTCTCTTTCCCTGAATTTGGTGGTGGGAAGAGGAGGCGTAAACTTGGTGCCCCTGTAGTCATGCTTTGGTAAGGAAAGGTGAGTGAGGATGGACCTGGAAAAATTCGGAGTCAAGTGATGCGGTAAAATTGGGTGTGATGTTGAGATCAAACGATGTCAGCAGCCAGAGGTACCCGTGGACTTTGAGATAAATGAGCCAACACATTTGTTTTTGCTGTCTGAGCCAGGTTGATTTTTTTTCCAATTCAAAAAAATCCTAAAAGAAAACTTATCACCAAAATGGTGAATAAGATTTAGCCTGCAGTTAAATGTTTCAGAAGGCCATTCAGGAACTTGCAGTGTCATTGCCACGAATTTAAGATATCACCGTAAGCCATGCACCGTGATGTCAGGAAGTGGTGATTTCCTGAATGCTGGGGCGGAGAGGGATGTTGGAGGATGCCTGCTGCTAAATTCCCTTTTGCTTTTGTTCCAAGGAGTGGTAATGAGCACAAAAGCCATTTATCTTACAAAGATCTTATAGGAATAGGCCATGATCATTAGGATCCTGTGCTTCTGGTTGGATTTCTTGTATTTTATATTTTATTTTTTGATGGTGGTGGTGGGGAGAAAGGGGAAAATGCTAAAAAGGTGCAAACAGTGATGCGCAAGTTTTATGGTTCTGGTTTTATTCAGTAGCCCCCCTGAGGGTACAAGTATGATAGCAAGGGATCAAACTGATTTCATTATAACTTTTAAAATATCATTTTTCCTCTCAGAATTTCTTATCAGTGCCTGGTTTAGGAGCCAGAATAGTGCCATTCATCTACTCCCACTCCCAAAGGGAAAATCAGTAAATCCAAACCTGTTACTTTGTTATGCTACAGATTGGTCTTGTTAATCATCTTTATGGCTGGTGGGAATGAGAGGTTAAGCACCTTGAAGAGATAAGGAGCTCAGACTAACTGGGGTTCTAATCACATATTCACCTCCTCTGGAGAGCTGATGCCAGAGTGCATTCATTCTCACATTCACTCACTTGTAATGGGATATTCCTGGATGTCACATTTGTTGCCGCTGGAAAGTCACCATCTTGGAGATTGCAAGTGGTCTCTGAATTATCTTTGTGGTATAGCCTTCTGTGAAAGGGCACTTGATTTCTAGAAATAGAAACCAAGGCTGTCTAGCTTAGGGTGAAAATAAAGTTTTTGGAAGCATATTATAAGGATATCAGCTCACAGAGTTGATGGGGAAAGCTGAAGAACTCAGTTGGGAAAATGGGTGGGAACTAAAGGTGGCTCAGCAGAAGTGGTCAGTCTAGGATGTGGACACCACTACTGTGTATTTCGCTGCCAGTGCTAGATACAGCTGCTGCTGGACATGGCCTCCACCTCTGGGCAGAGCCACTTTTGGGGAACCTTTCATCTTTCTGTTTTGTGATCTCTGTGTCTCTTTCTCAAGATTCAAAATTCCATCAGGAATGTTTGAGACGTGGTTGTCATGGTCAGGTTCATGTGTCAGCTTGGCCAGGTGGTGGTGTCCGGTCATCTGGTTGGGCAAGTGCTGGCCTGTCTGTTGCTATAAGGACATTTTCATGGACTTAAATCATGATCACCTTGGCTGCATCCACAGTTAATTGTGTTTGTAGTCAGCCAAGGGGAGTGTCTTCTGCAATGAGTGATGCTTAATCTAATCACTGGAAGGTTTTTAAGGAGGATTCAGAAGAGACAATCACTTTTCCTGGTTCAGTAGTGAACCTCTCCTGCGGAGTTTGTCCAGACCCTCCATCAGAGTCACCAACTTCACAGCCTGCCCTGCGGATTTTGGATTCTTCTATTCCCACCACTGTTCAGCCAGCCTCTCCTGGGAGTTCGTTGAGGACCTTCATCGGAGCTGCCAGCTTGCAGCCTGCCCTACAGACCTTGAACTCCACATTCCCATGGTTACATGAGACACTTTTATAAATTTTGTATCTATGGATATAAAATTTCTGTTCTCTTGAGAAATAGAATCCTGCTGATTCTCTAGCTAACACAGTGGTCCTGGGTTACATGCCTTTTCTCTGGCAGGAATGGGACATGGGCAACAAAAACTCATCCTATAAGATTCATCCAACTAGGAAAGGTATTAAATTGCTGGATGGCCATAAAAGACAACAAAGATTTCCCTGCTGTGACTTCCTGAAGTCCACTCACTCTCTTATACTTATCTGGAATAAAAATTTTTGCCTATGTCATGCCTATGTCCTTCATGTAATCTCATCTTTCCAAAAAGGGAGACAACTCAAATTCTTATCAATTACCAAAATCAAGGATCTCTGGGGGTTGTTGATTTTTTTTTTTTTTTTACATGGGCAGGCACTGGGAATTGAACCCGGGTCCTCTGGCATGACAGGCAAGCATTCTTGCCTACTGAGCCACCGTGGCCCGCCCACGTGTTGATTCTTGATGCTTGATGCTGCATGATCCTTACTTGAAATTCTGCAAGTTATGGTAAACTATGAAACAGTTAAGTTATTCACCATCAACATGTAATCTATTCAGTACTGGGGGAAAGGAGAAGAAAGAAAAAGAATAATAAAAATAGTATGTTGGCCCAACAATGAAAGGCATACTAACAAATATAATCATCATTTTGCAACTATCCCTAAGCTGTGACTGATGTTTAAGAATCCTCTTTCACTGAAGACATTAGCCAGATGGGGGTTTTACTTGGGGGGATGACCTAAGCCTCCATTCCTCATGGGCTGAACCCTCGGTGATCCTTCCTATACAGAGTTGCTTGAGTCTTCTGCTTAATTTTACTTCTAGATATAGCCACATGAGGAGGTTCCCCAGGGGATCACCATGTCTGTCCATACTATTCCCTGCTTTCCTTGTGAGACAGCAGCCCTTGTTTGCTCTTGACAGTCGGAACCAATTGGCCAATCAGTCAAAAGCAGTCAGTGGCCTCTTTCAGGTGGCTGTCCTTTATGTGGCATGGAGAAAACAAAATGCCCTCTAAGGAGAGCATTCATTTCCATCAGCACATAGCCGTGATAAAGAGGGAGAATCGATGAAGTGGGAGAGCGTTGATGATGGCAGGATGGAGATTTTAGAGTAGGTGAGATGGGATGACCTCCAGTGTCCAAGTCAAGGCTTGGCCAAGGCAGGACCTGGGATGGTCCATTCATTTCTCAGGAGGGAGAGGAGAGCAGGTTGAACACAGATGTTTCTCATCTGCCCTTATTTTCTCAGTGAAATGAAGCATGAAGTTATCATCTAAAAATGGGGTTAGAGGAGGGGATTTTGGAGAAAGCATTAGAGTTAGAGAAGAGAGAAAAAGGTATGAAATGGTATTTCAAAAAGTGGGGAAGCAAATTTATCATGGGAACATTGTCCCATAGTGGACAGTCAGTATGGTTGTGAATTTTTCTTCAGGTACATTTAGCTATTCAGGCACAGACATGGAGTTGGAAGTATCTGGTTAACTCACAGAATCAATGAGATGCCTGGAAAACCAGGCATGAGAGAAAATGGCAGTAATCAATGGAGGCTCAGTGGAATGATCTCTCAGGCCAGGATATGGTCACTGCTACTGAAGCTACTTTTCTGCTGCCACTACAACAGCCACCCCTGGACACCATCACCACTGAACACTGCTGCCTCAGGTGTGGACTCAGGTACTGTGGCCACACAGAGTTTATCTTTCTTTGTATCACCTGCATGTGATTTAAACTGTTAGATGGGGCTGGGCTTAAACTGTTAGATGGGGCTGGGCCGGGGCCACTGCTAGCGCAAACAGAGCCTTAACATAAATTAGACAAAGACATCCCTTTGTCAAGACATTTTACTCTCTTCTCATCTGCCCCCAAACTATCATAATAAACATACAAATAAATGACTAAGATGTGCATGGAACACCCTGGAGTCGAGCAGTGTAAAAATAAACTGCAATGGGGCGGGCCATGGTGGCCCAGCAGGCAGAGTTCTCACCTGCCATGCCGGAGACCTATGTTTGTTCCCGGTTCCTGCCCATGCAAAAAAAAAAAATAATAAAATAAAATAAACAGCAATGGCCCTGGCCTGGGCCTAAACCAAGTGCCCTTGATTTGGTTGTCAATGTGTGGAAACAGGGAGACTTGCCCACATTTCACTTCTCCATTTTACAAATGGAGACCCTGCAAATCAGGAGGGAGCTTTGGATCCTGGCCAGTAGTCAGAAGAAAATGCCCAGTCAACTTGCACGGTTTGAGGAGCTGCTCTGTCAAATCCTTTCAGTTACACAGGCACAAACCTACCCAAGGTATTAAGGGAGACTTGAGTTGGTAAAGCAATTCAAGTACAGATGCTCTAGACTGAGTTATCAAGGATTCTTCAGCAGTTAGAATGTCTTCCTTTTAAATCTAGATTTGTGCCATTGTATGTCGGAAAGTTTTAATTTATTCTCAGGAGATATGGGTGTCTTTTTAACTGAGATTTGTTCACAGAGGACGGAACTGTGCCACGACAGGTGGAGAGGCTTGAGCTCTCCTTTATCTCACTGTGGAGGAAAGACTGAAAAGCACCCGGCCTGGGCTTAGCACAACGTCACCTGGGTGTTGTGGTGACACCGTCTCTCCTTAGTCTTATTTAACATTGACTAAGCCCACATTTTGGAATTTTTTGATAAAAATAGTGATTTTTAAAAATTGTTTTTGATATTAGGGACCAAACCGCATCTTGCTCCTGAAAGAAATGATGTTTCCACGGTCAGGGAAGTCATCCTGGTGGGGGAGGGAGGTGTTGACTGTCATTCTCTGGCCAGGAACTGGAATGAGGCAGTGTCCTTGGGGTGGAGACAGGCTGGGGATTCCTCCGGGGAGGCTGAGCCCTACCTCCCTCACCACCACTGCCTGGTGCCTGTGGGGAAATGGGGCCCTGAGAACGTCCACACCAAGGCGCAGATGAAAGCTACGTGTGTTGTCACTTGGTCTCTCAGAGCCTTCGAGAATGACCTGTGAAATGCTCTTGGCACAGTGTATTGGGGAACTGGGGTAGAGGGTTATATCTGAGTGAAAGTTGTATGGAGTGAGCATCAATTGGCCAGTTAAAAGAAGCCGATATAGGTAATGACAGAAGGATTACCTGTCCACCGGGACAAACGGTGGACCATGCTGGTCTTCCTGGAGAGTGCCCGGGACTCATTCATGGGGAAGAAACCCGAAATGAGGCATTGCCTGAGAGCCATAGGATGCAGGCTTAGATTATCTGTATTAACGTGCTGAAGAAAAATGCTATCTTGCATGCTGGTGAACTTGGGCCCAAAAACCCACTTCTGAGTTTTTACCATGTGAAAAGAATTATTTTAAGCACATGAGGTAGAACCTTGAATAAGACGCTGTTCCTATTCTCTCCTGACTCTGGCGTCTCTGGAATGAGACTAGTAGCTCATGGTTCATTGGATGTGTTTTTTAATAAACACATGGGACTTCTCAGGTCAGGTGTCATGGCAGGGAAGCTGAGGGCTGTACAGTTATGCCATCCTCCCCACCACTGTCTCCTCCAGTGGATTTTCTATGGCAGGCACTTGGCTGTCCATGGTGCAATGCAGCCCCATTAACATTCTGGTCATATGGAGCTTCGCCTTCCCTGGGTGTGATGTATGGCCACCTGCAGCTTCGGCACCGCAGTCACAGATCCTTGGAGGGCACTGGCCATGAAGGGTGCTTTCTGCCCCTGAGAGCAGACCCCGAAAGCTCATTTGCCTTCCAGAGGTCTCAGGGACAAGGGCCAGTCTTCAGTATCAATGTAGAGTAAAGTCTGAGAGCTGGGGGAGAATCCTGCAAAGGAATCTCTAATTCACAAAAGACAATAGCTGTCATTAATTGGGTCCCATTGTGCCATGAATGAATATTTTACATTTGCCATGTCACTTAATCCTCCATAACACTGCAACTCTGAGATACGTAAGAAAAGTGAAGACCAGAGATTTTAAACAAATTATTCAAGGGCACAGCACAAGTCATTAAAAAGAAATCAGAATGTAAATGCAAGGTCTTAAGCCTGTTCTCAACCAGGAGTGATTTGCTTCCCAGGGGACATTTGACCACATCTTGAGATAATTTTCATTGTCACCACTGGTATCTCGTCAGGGATGTGGTTACACATTCAATCCCTATGACAACTCCTCACAATGAAAAATTATCCAGCCCCATATGTCAGCAGTGCTGATGGTGAGAAACTTAAGAGAATACCACATCACTCTCAACAAACATTTCGTCCCCTTCCTCCTCTTTCTAGGGGACGCCAAACATTCCAGGGATGTTTGGTCACAGTTCTACCAGTGTCTGGCGCGGGGGAGTGCAGGCTGTCCCAGAGAGTGAAATGCGGTCTCATAGAATGTTCAACACAGTTAGTCCATCTGGCAGCATGATTAGCCTTGATCCACTTCAGGGGTGAGAAGAGTCATTTACTGTTTTCACAGGACAAGACCCTGGGTCTCTTCCTAGCCTGGGCTGAAAATCTCTGGCTTCTAATCCTTGGGATGTGTTGCAGTGTATTTTACAATGGCACATTCTATTTTACTAGTCTCTGTTTGCCTCACAAGACATAGGGCTCTGTTTCATCCCAAACCAAAGAGAAATATTTCTTGAGTTGGAAGGGACAACATCCCCCCAGACTGTAACCAGAACAGAGGCATAATGGGAAGACTGATCCTGCTCGAAGCAAATGAAACAAATCAGTCAGTGGATTTTGCTGATTCATTATCTAGTTAAGTGTTATTGCCACAAAATAGATTGTCTTAGTGCTTAGACACCCCGTCCAGTTCTTGGGGTGTAAAATCCATTTCATTAATGAGCCCGGCATTTGCAGAGTTTGTGCTTTGGTTTCATTGTTTGCTGGGATAGTAAATTGAATAATAAATTGTAACGACAGTGTTTCTTGCTTGGGCTTTATGGGGCCTGCCTTCCTCTATGAGCATGAATATTTTAATGACATTATGCATCCAGGTAAAAACACAAAACACATACACAAACACCCTTGAGATGACTCAAAATGGCAGGTACCTTGCATAGGCTCAGGATCCAGTAAATGTCAAAATTGGTTCAGAACAAGGGAAAACTGTGAGGTGGGTCAAATAATGGCTCTAAAATGAGTGATGACTCATGAGAAATAGAGTGACAGTCCATGAGAAGCAAGCCTTCCAGGAATAGTGCTCCTGATTCCTTGACTGGGAGAGTTTTCAGCTATTTCACCCAGGGTAGAACTGCATTTCCTGCTTGTCTGTGCACCTTTTCCTTTTCCAAGAGCTTTGGGTCTAGTGTACACTGGGTGATTTCATTTATTGCCACTGAAACTGGGAATTGGAAGACCTTGGGATTTTCTTAATTTATTCCGGACTTTATAAGTGATTTATAGCCCATCTTTTATCATCTCTATGCCTCAATGTGTTCACTGGAAGAATAAGTGAATGAGAATGGGAATCTAGGTGGATTTTGCAACATAGAGATCTTGGGAAATGCCTCCTATCATCATGACCCTTGAGTTGGAGCAGTTTATTCTGAGATGTCATTTCTAGAAGCATGACAACCTGGTGCTTCATCCAAGATATGTATTTGCTCTCATTGAGCTCTCAAAGTGGCAGGTTTTGTACCACAGAAGCACTGAGACTGAAGCTGGGCAGCCTGGGGCTAAGGTGCAGCTCAGTCACTTACCAGCTGTGTGACCTTGGGCAAGTCACATAACCTCTTTGGACTTTAGTTTGCCCATGTGTCAAATGGGAATGAGACCTGTCTTGCCTATTTCCCAAAGTTTTGTGAGCATCAAATTTGATAATTTGATAATGCATGTGGAAGGGCGTTGAAAATGGCAAGGCAATATTTAAAGGTCAACTATAATTATGAATAGATTCTGATTCATTAAAAAAATTTCATGGTTTCATGTTGTCCTGTTTTAGATAGTCCTGGCTTTTGTGAAAGGGGTAGCAAAGAGCTTTCCTGCAACAGCCTGATTTTGTGCGTGTGTGTGTGGTTTTATTGTTATGCTTCTTGCTGTTCAGTGATCTGGTTCCTATTTTACTATCTAGAAATTGGTTCTTTCTGTGAACATGTTGACTTCTCATCGTTGTTAATTAAGATGAGGACAGTGATTTATAAGATACACAGTTGCCTGGGGCACAGCATTTAAAAGCACCACAGCCCTTCTCCATTTTAAGGTAATGCCTTGCATTTGCGCATTTGTGTTTAATTTACAGGTTAAAAACAGTCCATTTGTTTGCAATGTTTGGTGGCATTTTCACTGATAAATATGCAGCTGTTGGAGAGCAAGCAGGAGCAATCATGAAGGAGGAGTTTTGAGAAACTTGTGCTGTGATTTCTGGTGATTAAGAAATTGTGGAGAGGGGTGAAAGGGTCATTCAATGGTAGAGTTCTCGCCTGCCATACAGGAGACCCAGGTTCGATTCCCAGTCCATGCATTCCCCACCCCCCAAACAAACAAACACATGAAAATTCAACAAATGGTGCTGCAATAACGGGATACTCACATGGAAAAATAATGAAATGTGAACCTGCGATACAGCATGCAAAAAAAAAAAAATTGTTGAGAGGCACTGGGGAGGGCCATTGCTACAGATCACCAATCTAGAAAATCATCGCAGTCTTGGTATTTGAATATATAAGAGCTTTGTATGGGTTTTCTCCCTCTTTGTGAAAATACAGAACAAGAACATGTTTTTTTCCTCTTTTCTGATCCTAGATGAAGTCATTCAGCTATTTTCCTTCTTGTATGTCATGCCTAATGCTCCCACCACAGACACTAGGTTCTCCTGCCTTCCATCCACATTTATTCTTTCTTCTGGTTGCTCAAGGTGTGCAACAATCCTTGTGACCCTCAGGGATTCTCAGGCATGTGCTTGGAGCAGAGCAGTAAGAGAGAAATAAGGGTGTGTTTACTGCTTCTAGAAGGCAGCGACAGGTGGATCCCTGGCCAGGTCCTACTAGGAGCTGCTGGGGGCTCCTTTCCGAATTCTGACTGATGTGGTTGTGATGGTTAGGCTTATGTGTCACCTTGGCTAGGTGATGGTGCCCAGTTGACTGGTCAAGCGGCACTGGTCTAACCATTACTGAGGGACATTTCATGGACTTAAATCATCAGTCAGGTGATCGCATCTATGGCTGATTACATCTATGATCAGCTGAGGGGAGTATCTTCTGCAATGAGAAATCCAATCAGTTTGACCTAATATAATTAGCTGGGTGCAATCCAGTCAGTTGAAGAGTTTTAAGGGAAAGGTGACAATTACAGCAGTCAGAAGAGAGAAGTTCATCTCTACTTCAGCTAGCCAGCCTCACCTTTGGGAATTCATCAAAATACCTTCATTGCTGTTGCCAGCTTGTGGCCTGGCCTATGGAATTTGGACTTGAGCATTCCCACAGTTCTGTGAGACACTTTTGGAAAATCTCACATTTAAAGATATCTCCTGTTGGTTCTGTTTCCCTAGAGAACTCTGACTAATACAGCTTGGTACCAGGAGTGGTTCTTGAGAAACAATCTTAAAAATGGGCTTTGGCAATTGGTTTTCTGCTCTGATCAGATTCAAAGGCACTAGTGACTCTATTTCCAATAATCAACATGCCACAGACAGTTCATGGCATGAGTTAAGAATACAGATATGTAAAACATCTCCATGTGATTCTC
Source organism: Myrmecophaga tridactyla (assembly GCA_004026745.1). NCBI lineage: Eukaryota > Metazoa > Chordata > Mammalia > Pilosa > Myrmecophagidae > Myrmecophaga > Myrmecophaga tridactyla. The sequence goes on from PVIY010011775.1 coordinate 54,256, forward strand.
CCAATCATGCTCTTATAGGAGGCAAGACTCTGGGTCACAGGCTTTTTGACACCTTACAGAGTTTTGTGGAGACAAGAGGTATAATGATGTTGGCTGGTTGTTCTTAGATGCATTGGGTACATTTATTAAAGAAAAGGATGAGACTGAAGGCTTCAAGTTTGCAACTTAAACGCCTTATGAAAGTTGATAATTATGCCAGGGGGACATGGAAACACTGGATTCTACTGAGCCTTTGCTAGATAGACCTGAGGAAATAACCCCCCCCCACCTCCAGCCCACCTTGAGGAAACAGCTTCCCAACCTCCAGTCTGCCCTGAGGAGTCTGCCATCCAACCTCGACCTAAAGAGATTAACCCTTCAGTACCTGCTAAACCTGTAACCTCCTCCCCTGGGGAAACAGCCATCACTCCTCTGTCTGGAGGGATTAATCCTGTTTCACTGGATGAAACTGCAATGGAGCATCCTGAGGTAATTGGCTTGAAAGACACTTCTAATTCCTTTCATGACCCCCACCACCCTTCTTTTCTTCAAGACCTATAACTAGATGAAAGTCCCAATAGGCTGTGAAAGGTGATGTACAAAGTGTGACCCTGAGGAAGTATGCTATACTCCAGAAGAATTGCATGAGTTTTCCAATTGATATAGACAGAAGTCAGGGGATAATGTGTGGGAATGGATATTAAGGGTGTGGGATAATGGTGGAAGGAAGATAAAGTTGGAGCAGGCTGAATTTATTGATATGGGCCCAATAAGCAGATATTCTGCATTCAGGGTAGTAGCTTGAGGGGTTAGATAGAGGCTTAATGGCTTGGGTGTTTGGCTGAAACATAGATCAAACAGTGGCCAATGTTATTGAGGTCAGAATGCCAGAACTGTCATGGTGTAATGTAGATGAGGGGATCCAAAGCCTTAGAGAGACTGGAATGCTAGAGCGGATTTATCATGGAAGACCGGCTCACACATCCCAAGAATGTCCAGAGGACACACCTTTTACCAGGACTTTAAGGAATAAATTTGTGTTACTAGGTCCATCATCCCTGAAGAGCTAGTAGTCACCCTACCCTGTAGGTCAGGTATTACTGTGGGAACTGCTGTCACTGAGCTAAAATACTGAAACACAATGGGGATGATTGGATCCCAAGTTGGCAGAAACCACATGGCAACCATTAATTGCCATAAACAAGGAGGACATGGCTAGCATAATGGACAGCAGACTCAAAGCAGCTGTCAAAATAATCTCACTCCCAGAGACTTATGGTGTTGACTAGTAGATTATGGGGTACCTAGAAGTAAAACAGATGGTCATTTTACTACATTCTTGTTTGATTTGGATAAGCAGAAGAGTTCTAGGTCAAGTGAACAAAAGTCTAACTTGTATTACAAAAATAGAGAGTTATGGCCCCTTAATCAACTACCAAACTTGAAAGAGTTTTCAGACCCAGAACCCCTTGAATGAGGGGGAGGCCAGGTACCCTTGGGGAAGGATCCAGTTACACTGCCAAAAATTTATGCTGTTACCCTTCCTTCCAGCCTTCCCCAAGGAGACCTACAGCCTTTTACCAGGGTAAGTGTACATTGGGAAAGAGGAAATAATCAAATACTTAATGGATTACTACACACTGTCTCAGAGGTGACATTAATTCCAGCAGACCCAAAATGTCACTCTGGTCCACCAGTCAGAGTTGGGGCTTATGGAGGTCAGGTGATAGATGGAGTTTTAGCTCAGGTACATCTCACAGTGGGTTCATTCTGTGGTTATTTCCCCAGTTCCAGAATGTATAATTGGAATCAATATACTCAGCAACTGGTAGAATCCCTACATTGGTTCCTTGACTTGTGGAGTGAAGGTTATTATGGTAGGAAAGGCCAAGTGAAAGCCACTAGAACTGACCTCATCTAGCAAAATAGTAAATTAGAAGCTATACTGGATTCCTGGAGGGTTACAGAGATTAGTGCCTCTCTTAAGAACTTGCAGAGCTTGGCTGGTGATTCCCAATCTCTCCTATTTGGACTGTGCAGAAAACAGATAGGTCTTGGAGGATGGCAGAGGATTACTGTAAATTTAATCTGGTGGTGACTCCAATTGCAGCTGCTGTTCCAGATGTGGTATCATTGCTTGAGAAAATCAACACATCCCCTAGTACCTGGTATGCAGCTATTGATATGGCATAGGCTTTTTTTCTCAATAGCTGTTAGTAAGGACCACTAGATACAGTTTGTTTTCATCTGGCAAGGCCAGTAGTATATCTTTACTGTCCTACTTCAGGGGTATATCAACTCTGGAGCCCTATGTCATAATCTTGTCTGCAGGGCCATTGATTGTTTCTCCCTTCCACAATACATCACACTGGTCTATTTTGTTGATGATATCATGTTGATTGGACCTAGTGAGCAAGAAGTAGCAACAACTCTAGACTTAGTCAGGGGATAGGAGATAAATCCAGCAAAAATACAGAGGTATTCCATCTTGGTAAAACTTCTAGGTGTCCAGAAGTGTGGGGCATGTCGAGATATCCCTCCTAAGGTGAAGGATAAGCAGCTGCATCTGGCCTCTCCTATGGCCAAAAAAGAGGCCCAATACTCAGTTGGTCTCTTTGGATTTTGGAGACAATATATTCCTCATTTGGGTGTGCTACTCTGGCCCATTTACTGAGTGACCAGAAAATCTGCTAGATTTGAGTAGGAATCAGAACAAGAGACTCTGTAACAGGTCTAGGCTGCTATGCAGCTGCTCTGCAACTGAGCCATATACTCCAGCAGATCCAATGGTGCTGGAAGTGTCAGTGGCAAATAGAAATGCTGTCTGGAGCCATTGGTAGGCCCCTATAGGAGAATCACAACGCGGGCCCTTAGGATTCTGGAGTAAAGCCTTACCATTATCTTCAGATAACTACTCTCTTTTTGAGAAAAAGCTTTTGGCCTGCTATTGGGCCTTTGTAGTACTGAATGCTTAACCATGGGCCAAGTTACCATGAGACCTGAGTTGCCTATCATCAGCTGGGTGTTGTCTGACCCTCCAAGCCATAAAGTTGGGCATACACAGAAGCACTCCATCATAAAATGGAAATGGTATATATGAGATAGGGCCCAAGTGGGTCCTGAAGGTACAGGTAAGTTACATGAGGAAGTGGTTTGAATACTTATAGCCCCTACTGCTGCCACATTACCGTCTCTTTTCCAGTCCAAAGCTATGGCCTCTTGGGGAGTTCCTTACAATTGGTTGACCAAGGAAGAGAAAATTCAGACCTGATTTACAGATGATTTTGTACCATATGCAGGGAGCACCAAGAAGTGGACAGCTGCAGTATTGCAGCCCCTTTCTGGGATGGTGAGGGGAAATTCTCCCAGTGGGCAGAGGTTTGAGCAGTGTAGCTAGTTGTTCAATTTGCTTGTAAGGAGAACTGGCCAGAGGTGCATTTGTATACTGACTTATGGGCTGTTGCTAATGGTTTGGCTGGATGGTCAGGACTTGGAAGAAGCATGATTGGGAAATTGGTGACAAAGAGGTTTGGGGAAGAGGTATGTGGATAGACCTTTCTGAGTGGACAAAGACATGAAGACATTTGTGTCCCATGTGCATGCTCACTAGAGGGTGACTTCAGCAAAGGAAGGTTTTAATAATCAAGTGGATAAGATTACCCGTTCTGTGGATACCAGTCAGCCTCTTTCCCCAGCAACTCCTGCCGTTGCCCAATGGGCTCATGAACAAAGTGGGCATGGTGGTAGGGATGGAGGTTATGCATAGGCTCAGCCACATGGACTTCCACTCATCAAGGCTGACTTGGCTATAGCCACTGCTGAGTGCCCAATCTGCCAGCAGCAGAGACCCACACTCAGTTCCTGATATGGCACCATTCCCCAAAGTGATCAGCCTACTACCTGGTAGCAGGTTGACTACATTGGACCACTCCCTTCATGGAAGGGAACAATTTGTTCTAACTGAAATAGACACATACTCCGGATATGGCTTTGCCTTCATGCATGCAATGTTTCCACCAAAACTACCATCTGTGGATATACACAATGTCTTATTCATCATCATGGTATTCCACACAGTATTGTTTCTGATCAAGGAACCTACTTCACAGCAAATGAAGTGTGGGAATGGGCACATGCTCATGGAATTCTCTGGTCTTACTGTGTTCCCACTATCCAGAGGCAGCTGGCTTGATTGAAGATTGAATGACCTTTTGAAGACCCAACTGCAGTGCCAACTAGGTGTCACTACAAAGTGACAGTACCTTGCAGGGCTAAGGCAGCTTTATCCCAGGAGGTTGCGTATGCTCTGATTCAGCATCCACTCTATGGTGCTGTTTCTCCCATAGCCAGGATTCACAGGTCCAGGAATCAAGTGGTAAAAATGGGAGTGACACCACTCACTATCACTGTGCCGATTTGAATTTATGGACCCCAGAAAAGCCATGTCCTTAATTCTCACTCAGTATTGCTGGGTGGGAGCTTTTTTATTACCTCCATGGAGATATGACTCACCCAATAGTGGGTATTAACCTTTGATTAGAGGGAGATGTGACTCTACCCATTCCAGGTGGGTCTTGATTAGTTTACTGGAAAGGAAGAATTTTGGAAAGAGCTTCAGAACCACAACAGAGCCACGAGGACCACAGAGACCACACAGCCAGAGACCTTTGGAGATGAAGAAGGAAAATGCCCTCTGGGGAGCTTCATGAAATGAGAAGCCTGGAGAGAAAGCTAGCAGATGTTGCCATGTTTACCATGTGCCTTTCCAGTTGCGAGAGAAACCCTAAACTTCACTGGCCTTTCTTGAGTGAAAGTAACCTCTTGTTGGTGCCTTAATTTGGACATTTTTATAGGCTTTCTTTAATTGGGACATTTTCATAGCCTTAGAACTGTAAACTTGCAACTTAATAAATTCCCCCTTTTAAAAAAGCCATTCTATTTCTTATATATTGCATTTTGTCAGCTAGCAGATTAGAACAATCATCCATATGATCCACTAGAAAATTTTTTGTTTCCTGTCCCTGCAATCTTAAGCTCTGCTGGTCTACAGGTCTAGTTCCAAAAGCATGAATGCACCCAGAAGGAGACACAACAATGATTCCATTGAATTGGAAGTTAAGGCTGCCACCTGGTCACTTTGGTTCTCATGCCTCTCAATAAACAGGCAAGGAAGGGGATTACTGTACTGGCTGGGGTGATTTATCCTGACTATCAAGGGGAAATAGGACTGCAGCTACACAATCGAGATAAAGAAGTTTTCCTGGAATACATGCGATCCCCCTGAGCGTCTCTTAGTATTACCATGCCCTATGATTAAAGTCAATGGAAAATTGCAACAATGGCCCAGAAACTTCAGGAATGAAGGTTTGGGTCACCCACTAGACAAAGAACCACGGCCAGCAGAAGTGCTTGGGTGAGGGTAAAGGGAACTTGGAAAGGGTAGTGGAAGAAGCTAGTGACAAATATGAACTATGACCACATGACCAGTTATAGAAACGAGGACTGTAATGGTATGGATATTTCTTCCTTGTTTTGTTATGAGTGTGTTTGTATTTGTACATAAAGCAAATACCTTGTTTTCTTCTCTATCTTATCCTCTTATCATATGACATTTGTTGTATTGTTCATGTTATAGCATTAAATTATGGGATATCAAGTTTGAGTGAATATTATCCAATAGAATATCTCTATTCTGGAGAGATTTAGTGCATTTCCAGTTGTACACACAACAGTTGAGTGTTATTACAAAAAAATGTCTGTTATTGTGTTCTATTTAGAGATTAATAAGATATAAGGTGTTGTGTATAACTGCCAGGTTGACAAAGGGTGGACTGTGATGGTGCCCAGTTGTCTGGTCATGCAAGCCCTGGCCTGTTACTGCAAGGACATTTTGTGGGCTTAAATAACCAATCAGTTGATTGCATCTATGGCTGATTACTTCTACATTCCAGAGTAACCCCAAACAGTTAGCCTGAGCTCCTTACCTTTTCAGGGTGCTTAGCCTCTTAGTCCTGCCAGCCATAAAGAAGACTGACAAGACCAATCTGTAGCATAACAAAGTAGGGAGCTTGGATTTACTGTTTTTCCCTTTGGGTGAGGGAGTAGATGAATGGCACTATTTTGGCTCCTAAACCGTTTACTGATAAGAAATTCTGAGTTGAAAACTGATATTTTAAAAATTGTGAAATCAATTTGATCCCTTGTTATCATGCTTGTGCCCTCAGGGCACTGCTGGAGTAAAAGCAGAACCATAAAACTTGTGCATCACTGTTTGATCCAATATAATCAGTTGGATGGAATCCAATCTGTTGTATTTGATTCAATTGATTGTACATAATCAATTGAAGACCTTTTTTAAGGGAGAGATGACAATTTCAGCAGTCTACTTCATCTATTTTCATTTTTACTTTAGCCAGCCAGCCTCTCCTGGATAATTCACTAAAAACTTCATTGCTGTTGTCAGCTTGTGGCCTGCCCTACGGCATTTGGACTTTTGCATCCCCACAGTTATGTGAGGCACTTTTATGAAATCTGACATTTATAGCCATCTCCTATTGGTTCTGTTTCCTAGAGAACCCTGACTAATACAATGGTCTTCAGATCACCCATGGGCCAGTGGAAGGCATTGGGAACTGACATGGGGCCGTGGCATCCACCTGGGATTCTTGAATTCTTTATCCCATGACTTCCCTGATAATTATTTTCCAGACTAAGGGCCCCTCTCATTCACCCATCCATGCCTATCTGTGGAATGGAGAAGTTTCAGTTGATTTGAAGAAGTGATTCAACGACTGGAATATATATTGGAATCCATTAAGTGAGAATTTTATAGGTGCTGTAAAATGTTGAGTTTTGCAAAACTGTCTTTCATAGGAAAATGTTCTTTCATGTAAATGTTCTCTACAACCCTGTGAAGCAGAGAGGGTAAAGTCCTTTTACAGTTCAAAAAATGGAGGCTCAGGGGTTTGGGTGATTAGCACAGGTTACTTTGCTGGTAAACACAAGAACTAACCCTTTTTTCACACCCTTCATTTCTTAGGCCAGGCTCTTACCATTATAGCACAGGATCTGGGGATTCGTGAACCTTGGGGAAGACAGGAGAGGGTAGAACAGACAAAAGCTGGCAGTTTGAATTCTGGTTATGATTAATCAGTTCATATAATTGGGTGCGTTGGAGGCCTAGAGTTTTGTTTCATGTTATACTAGGAATTCCTATTCCTTATCCTTTCTGGAACAGTGGTGTTCAAACTTTTTAAAAAAATATCAGAAGACCTACTTTTTCCTAAATAAAATCTCATCCAAAATCCCAATATGTAAAACTTAGGTTGAATTGCTGTGATTGAGGTGGGGGGAGGAGCCTTGCCTGCCCCACTTGTTCCTCCTCACAGCGGCCCTGAGATACGCTGATAACAGGGACACTCCTTTCTATTGTTGCAATGTGAGTCCAAAGAAGTGAAGATGGAAACTTTAGGTAAAGGGCATCTTAAAACTTCTATGAAAACTGGCAGAGAAAAGTCTTTATTCCTTAGCTTTCTCACTTTCCCTTCTTTCCTCTTCCTAGTTCTGTCACCTGTCTGCTTTAGCCACTGTCCTCAAAACAGTGTGGGATGACCTCATATCATTCTTCCATCTTGTCATCAGACACTGGTGAGGAATCTGGTCTTGTTATACATTCCATGGCTGTTCTCAGTTCACAAAGTCACAAGAAGAAAGTTAGAAACCAACCTTTGGCTCACTCAACTGTTCGTTTTTCTATTATGGCCAGAACACAGAGGGCATAGCATTTGGTCCAAGGACATTCCTGTTCTCAGCTGGTCAATGAGCCAAGCCCTTGAACCTATTCTGGGCAGTCAGCGTCTTCTCTGGGCATCAAATTCTCGTGAGTCAATTGCACAAAGCACCGAACCATGGCTGAAGTTTCTCCTCCAACTATATATGTGCCACGGAGCACATTGAACATCTGCTTGCCACCATCCACATTGGGATAATCTATATGTCCTGAGGATGGGTGGCCAATTGCTAAATGACCTGACCCTGCCTTTCCCATCCCCACACTGGCATTTCCTAAAAGTCTTTATAGGCCCTGAGATGGTGTGGAATCCCTGTTGGCCATGCTTTGCTCCCTGTACTTGAGTATTATTGCCCCACCTCAAGCCCTGCTCATTACCTGTGGACTTGGATAGGAATCTTATTCTTTATTGGGCCTTCAGCTAGGCATCTAGACTCTCTACCTCTACTCAGAAAGGAACTTCTCAGCAAACAATCATTGATGTACACAATTTCTTGTTTATATGACTTTTGTGTTTTCTCTTCATGTCTCAACATCTCTTACTAGAGAGGGGCACTTCTTTAGGGGAAATACTGATAAATACTTGAACATTCTCTTCAACCCCTTGCTAGCTCTGTACCCCATCCCCTGCCCCTTGCCAAGAAAGCCTTGCTAGTGCGCAGTGTATTGATTGGCCATCCCCTTCCAAGACCTCTTATGAAGTTCTGCCATATTTCTCACTCCTGGAGATGTGTCAGATAGGAGTCAATATCTATATTGGCAGGGAGTGGGAGCCCCACCAGTCATCTTCCTGAGCTATGTGCTCCAACTCAGTTTTACCCAGAAAGTCCTGCAGTAGGGGGCTCTTAGGCACTTTCTTGGGTTTGAATAAATCCACACTTAAGTGACTACACTCCTTCGTTGAGAATTCCTGAGAGGAGAGATTTGGGCATGGAAAAATCTATCTTAAACGCTAACATTGCAAATAAACTAAACAGCTTCTACAATTCCACACCTCTAGCAAACATTTCTTTCTTCATATTGTTGGATTTTAATTTAAGGTCACCTTTAGTTATTCACTTTGAATTACTTTATAATATTGCAAAGAATGACCACAAAACAGCCTGGATGGAAGGTTTCAAATTATTTCAGCATCTCCAAAAGTCTCTCTCCGACTTTCAACAGCTGAATTTTTCTCAGCCAAGTTTCTGAATGCTATTCAGTTCCATTTCAGCCACAGTCTCACCTTCCTCTGCTCCTCATCTCATTAGGTTAATAGGTATTTGCTGAATAGCAGCTTTGTCCAAGTTTATGAAGAAAGGAAAAGTGTGGAGGTGAAAAATGACCTATTGACCTAATCCAATGTAGACAGCTAAACAGGATCATCTGGAACAAAAATGCAGCATTTGTTGTTCTCTCTGACGGATCTATGTCTTTGTTCCTTGAAAACTTTTGTGAGCACTCTTTACTCCAGTTGTACAATAAAATAGGGATACTGAAATCTCTTTTAGCCATGGTAAGAGAAACAGGCATGGTTATTGTTAGGTCAAAATAGTTTTATCAAAATGAATGGAATTGGGTGCACAGGTTGTTCAGTGATAGAATGCTTGCCTTCCATGCGGGAGACCCAGGTTGGATTCCTGGACCATGCACCAACACCCCCCCACCCCGCCAAAAAAAAAAAAAAAAGAATTAATGGAGTATATTGACATGGGTGGGAGATACTTTGGGCTCCCTTCAATCTTTAATTTTGGGACTTACTCAACCCCCAAAGGAAGCCTCTGTCTTAGGAGCTCCCTTGACTACCCCTTAGTAGGAGCAACTTTCTCCCCAGCGTGAAGTAGAGCAGGTATTCCCAGCTTCCTCTTCCATAGCCTCTTCTTCCCTCTTTGCTGTCACCCTTTCCTCCCCCTTTCAGCCACCCACTGACTTCTCTTTTCCTTCTTTCCCACCAGTCAACAAAGGATCCAATATCAATCATTTACCTAAATGATGTATTGCCTCTCTTAGGAACAATTGTATTTTGCATTTTGATTCTAATTGTGGTATGACTAACCTTGTACCCTGTTGAGGAAGTTCTGTTACCTGTAAGTAAGTGAGCTTATTGTTTTGGGGAGAGGAG
>PVIY010011776.1:0-64160 GCA_004026745.1 Myrmecophaga tridactyla
TTCATCCCCACTTTTCCACCCATGCATGCCACGAGTGCTCTGGGTCTCCGTGGAGTAAGATAGAGGTAGCAAAACAGAGAGTCTCTTTCACAGGTCATGTTGGACAACTCTGCTCTGCATCCCCCCTCTTCCTGAGGGAAGACCTCCCAGTGTCCCCCCAAACCAGGCACCCACAGCAGCCTGCCTCAGGGGTGGGGGGTGGCACCAGCAGCCAGGTGTAGGTATACTACATCTGCTGGCTTTCGGGTTCCCACAGGGGACCTCCCAAGGGCGGTGGAGCTGAGAGGGAAGATCTCTCAAGCTGATAAGGAGGTGGAAGCACGGGAACATGCAATTCCTTCAGCACCTGTTGCAGCCTGCCCCAGTAAACTCACCCCATCCTCTCACTCATAGTTTCTCTGTTTTTTCATCCAGGTCCTCTCTGTATAATGTAGAAGTCCCTCTCTGGTCACTTGTACCCTTGAACTGCTGTCTTGGTTGTTTTTGTGTCCTTTCTCTAGTTGTTCTGCGTGCAGGGGTAAACTCGGCTTATACTATTCTGCCATCTTCGGTTTTTTCTTTCTTTCTTTTTTTTTTTTTTGTTAGCTCTTGGCATTCAAGGAAGGTGCTGTCATAATGCTAGCAAGATACACGTTTAAAGAACAGATACCTCAATCACACATTGAAATACCAAAATATCTAGGTTTCAACAAAAGATTACAAAACATACAAAGATACAGGAATCAATGGTTCAGGCAAAGAAGATTAAAACATTAGAAACCATAAGTGAAGAGAATCAGACATGGGATGTACCATTCGAAGACTTATAAAAATGTGTCCTGAATATAATCAAAGAACTAAAAGAAAATATGGGCAAGTAGCTAAAGGAAATCAGGAAGATGATAGATGAGCTAAAAAAAGAATATCAGTAAAGAGATGGAAATTATAAAAAGGAAGCAAACATAGCTGAAGACCACAGTGACAAAAATTAAAAATTTCCCAGAAGGATTCAGCAGTAGTGGGGAGCTGGCAGAAGAAAGAATCAAGGAACTTGAAGTATCACAATTGAAAGCATCCAGTCTAAGGAGCAGAAACAATGAAGAAAGCTGAACAGAGCCTGAGAAACCAGTGCATTGTGTGAGTTCCAGAAAGAAAAGAGAGAAAGGAACAGAAAGAATATCAAAGAAATAATAGCTGAAAACTTTCCAAATTTAATAAAAGACATGAATATACACATCCAAGATCTTCAGTGAATTCCAAACATGATAAACCCAAACAGACCCACCTGGCATACCATAATCAAACTATTAAATGCCAAAGATGAAGAAAGGATTCTGAAAACTGCAAGACAGAAATGTGTCCCATACAAGGGAATTTCATTACATTAAAGTCCCAGTTTCTCATTGGAAACCATAGAGGCAAGATGGCAGTGGAATGACAATATTTAAAATGCTGAAGCAACAAATTGCCAAGCAAGAATTCTATATCCAGCAAAACTGTCTTTCAAAAATAAGGGAGAGACGTTGCTTCAAACCTGGCTCTTGGAGGTTGGGAGAGAGTGATGCCGATGTAACTGCTGCCACCACTGCATCAGATAATAAGTCTGGATCTATGCTACCTGTTGAGTAACAGTGGAAGACTATGCCAAAATACAGAATATTGGAGAAGGTACATATGGAATTGTGTATAAGGGTAGCCCAAAACTACAGGTTAAGTGGTAGCCATAAAGAAAATGAGCGTAGGAAGCGAAGAGAGAGGGGTTCCTACTACTGTAATTCGAGGGATTTCCCTATTAAAAGAACTTTGTTATCCAAATATAGTCAGTCTTCTAGATATGCTTATGCAGGATTCCGGTTTATATCTCATCTTTGAATTCCTTTCCATGGATCTCAGTAAATACTTAAATTCTATTCCACCTGGTCATTCATGGATTTCTCACTTTTTAAGAGTTATTTATATCAAATTCTACAAGGGATTGTGTTTTGTCACTCTGGGAAAGTTCTTCACAGAGATTTAAAACCTCAAAAGCTATTGATTGATAACAAAGGAACAATTAAACTGGCTGATTTTAGGCTTGCTAGAGCTTTTGAATACTTGGTGGAATATATACACATGAGGTGGTAACACTCTGGGTAAAGATCTCCAGAAGTATTGCAGGGGCCAGCTCACTGCTCAACTCCAGTTGACATTTGGAGTGTAGGCACTATATTTGCAGAATTAGCAGCTAAGAAACCACTTTTCTGTGAGTATTTAGAAATTGATCAACTTTTCAGGATCTTCAGAGCTTTGGGTACCCCCAGTAATGAGGTGTGGCCAGAAGTGGAATTTTTACAACATTATAAGGCTACATTTCCCAATTGGAAACCAGGAAGCCTAGCATCCTGTGTCAAAAACTTGGATGAAAATGGCTTGGATTTGCTCTTAAAAATGTTAGCCTGTGCTCCTGCCAAACAAATTTCTGGCAAAATGGCACTGAATCATCCATATTTTAATGATTTAGACAATCAGATTAAGAAGATGTAGGTTTTCAACAAAAAATTTTCATGTCTTCTATCAAGAATGCAGTCGTATTTTTACTGTTAACCCTGTCTGTTTTTGTCATGTGTTTTTCTTTTTTTGTTGTTGTAAAACTTGAGCTGTACTTCTTCTAATTTCCAAAGTGTAACTTAAAATTGTAAATACTGTTCTATATTAATTTAAATATAATAATTCTGTATATGTGTGTAGATCTCACTGTGAGGAACAGTTACTGTAATAAAATTATAAATCTAGTACTGATGCCAGGAGTCAGGACAATTTTGAGTTAGCTTAAATCATCTCAGTCGTTTCACAAGTTGGAGCTATTACAATTTAGGAAAATGTGTTAAAGTTTAATAATGCTTTGAGGTAATTTTATGCTCTGGATGTTTAAATTTTCTTGTTAGTTTCTTGGCATATGGTAACTATACAACTTACCTAAAGATGAATATTTTTCTACTGTATTTCAAATTGTGACCTAAATGTTTAAGCATTCAGCATGAAATAACTATCTAGATTTAAGAAATAATGCTAAATTTATAGGGTTTTTCAGTGACTTATAAAACTAACATTAGGGAGTGCCAAAGTTTTTTAAGTTTTACAGTCAAAGATTAAAGGACTGTCCACAGCAGTGAAGAATAGTTTTGAAAATGTATCAACTGTCCTATTTTTAGTTAGGTTATGAAAGCTATTTGTTTGATTCTTATGCCTTGGTCAGAGTTAACATCTTAATGAAGGAATAGCTTATTTTGGCTCTCAAGTCTCACTTAAAATCTGCTTAAATATTTTGGCATAGTGTTGTTTATTAGCAGCCTATTTAAAATGTTCTAAGTACAAGTATTTTGCTAAAACCGCTAGAAGTTGTTTAATAATGCTGCTCATGGTGATTTTTATCTAAGCTGCCTCTTTTAAATTATTTGCTGTAGTCAAGAGAATGTCTATAAAAATAGTTTATTGGTGTTTTTTTCTACTGCACATCTATCTGTTCTGTCTGACCACAGTCCCTTCTACTCTTCTTCCTGCTTATATGTGACTAGAATGGGCATTCTGATGCTGGGATCCTTATACCCCATTGATTAGATATGTATGGGGGATGTACTTGTTTCATGTTTAACACATTAGTTCCCTTGTCTTGGACTTTTTTCACTCTGTAAGGGAAAGTCTCTGGCAGTGGAACCTATTAGATGTGAGGTTTTGGTGACCTTGTGGTAGGCCATTTGGTGGAAGCCAGTCTGTAGTGACAGAATGCAGTGACTGTACATTGAAATAGATTGGGGTAGATTGCAGAGGGTTGTTAAGATTTCATGATGAGACAACAGCAATAACAGTAGCCAGAGAAGCAGGCTTCCAGCAGCCCAGCCTTCAAATTCAGATCTGCCTGAGAACCTACCTCCTAGGTGGCCATCAGCCAGTGCTTGCCCTAGAATGGGGATGGTATCCAGAGCAGCTTTGGTCTTGTTTGGCCAAGTCGCTTCTGCAGCCTCAGAGGGAGGCTCCAAGGCTCTAGAAGTCAGAGTACCTTACCCAGCACCTTCAAGAAGTACAGCCCTTTCCCTTCAAGGAACCCATCCCTGTTCAGGAGGAAGAGATGACCCCTCTCCAACTCTCTGATGAAAAAAAAAAATGCCCCCACCCCCATGAAGCCAACCCCCTCCAAGAAGAGCTGCCCCCTTGCCAACTCCTTATTGAACAGAAAGAAGAAAAGCCAGCTCCCTTCACAGGCCAAAACCTCCCAGAGCCTTAGTCTTGGAATCCAGCCCAACACTGCCAAAAGGGCTGACCCCTTGGAATTGGGGCCACCGGCTGGATAGCTTCCTCCCAGGCGGCCTTCTCCATATAATCTGAACCAGATCTGCCTCCCTGACCATCAATATGTGATATTTGACCCCTAGAACTTGCCCCAAACTGGCTATTCCCACCTCAGTCACCAGGGTGAAACCCTCAATTTGCTGGATATTCCCACTGCCACACAAACCACCTGCACTGGGCCAAACTCGTGTGGGAGGATGCAGTGACCCGGTTTTGTGAGGCTGACTTCTCAAGTCAAGACCTAAGCCCACTGGTGCTGCAGATGGCAAGGGAAGGCTCGATTATCCTGCTTCCAGGAAGAAGCTCTTCAGCCACAATACCAGCTCTGTGCCTGTCCCAGCCACCAGTCTGGTATCTCCTCGGGCCCCGAGCTCTCTTTCCCTCCTGGGATGCCCACACCGGACAATGTAAAGATCATCTGCTACCTGAGACACTTCCACTCTGTGCCATGCAACCTCCCAGCTACGGACCCCATCACAAAGCAGCTGTAAGCTCTGACCCAGCTGGAGGGGGAGTTCCAGCACTACTGCCACCAAGGACACAGCCACACTTGTGCATGGAAGGCCTGGGAAGATACCCCTGATAGCTACCGTGACCGAGAACAGGTCATAAAGACCCACCACCATGGGTGTTGCCACTACCCCCCAGCCTTGTTTGCTTGTTTGAAAGGATTATGTACCCTAGAAAAGCTATGTTTTAGTCCTGATCCATCATGGAGAGGCAGTCATTTCTTTTGATCGCTATTCAGCACTGTAGGTTGGAAACTTGATCAGATTATCTCCCCAGAGATGTGACACACCTAATCGTGGGTATTAACCTTTGATTAGCGGGAGATGTGACTCCACCAATTCCAGGTGGGTCTTGAATCCTTTAAAAGAGGAAACATTTTGGAAAATGCAAGAGAGCCAAGAGAACCACAAGAGCCCACGCAGCCAGAGATCTTTGGAGATGAAGGAGGAAATGCCCCTGGGGGAGCTTCATGAAGCAGGAAGCCTGGAGAGAAAGTTAGCAGATGTTGCCGTGTTCGCCATGTGCCCTTCCAGTTGAGAGAGAAACCCTGAACATCATCAGCCTTGTTGAATCAAGGTATCTCTAGGTGCCTTAGATTGGACATTTTAATAGACTTGCTTTAATTGGGACATTTTCATGGCCTTAGAACTTTAAGCTTGCAACTTAATAAATTCCCCCTCTTAAAAGCCATTCTGTTTCTGGTATATCTCATTCCAGCAGCTTGCAAATTACAACACGCTGCCTGTGATTAGTGCTTTGCCCATCGGGCTCCATACCCCAGCTTTGACCAGGACATGTTTACTCTAAACCTCAGCCTCATCACCCCTAAGCTCATGGGTTATCTCTATGGAAATGGAAGATTCCTCACCACACGTAAACAGATTTACTGGCTGATCCAGAACATGACTGCCCACTGGTGTGAACTGCCCTTTTCAGAGCAGGTCTGCTGTGCTGAAGAGGAGAAATTGGCCTTCATCAATTGGGATGTGGTCCCTGACATAACTTCTGGCGAGACCCTGCCCTTTGCTGTGACCTGAATTCTGGGGATAAACAGACCAACTGCTTTAACACCAACTACTTGAGGAGTGTGGCTCTAGTGGCTGGAAACACAGGGGATCCCAAGGGCCAGGGCGAGCAGGGCCCAACTTGGCGAACAAATATCAGCCCCACCCTGGAGCCCAAGAAGAATGACTCATCCTAGAACCTTGAAGGATCGATTGGAGGGAACCCAACCCTACTTGAACACTCATTATAGTAACCAGCTCTTGGGGGGGAAAAATATATATATATGTATTTCATGATGGGATTTCGGTGAGTAAAAAGTCAAAGATTTAATGGAAACACTGATGGCCATGGCATGGCTATCACTGCTTCTGATTTTTGTGTCCTTAGACAAGACAACATCTACAGGCTGTGTTTCCTCACCTATGAAGGGTAATGAATGAAATCAATTGATCATATTGTGATTGACAAAGCTTCATGATTTTAGTACTAGCATTAACCAAAAGAAAAGTAGAATAGAAAACAGCAGGGCGTCATATATAGTTAAATATTTTAAGGTACACTTGTTTCAGTAGTACGTAACACCTGGGTGTTGGGACCTTGTGCACGTAGTACAGAAGCAGCATGTGCCTCATTGCTCTTGCTTTAAGAAGTCAGAATTCTTTGAAAATAAAATCAATAATGTATCAATTGAGTATCAGTTGAATCAGTAGAACTAACTCGTGGATCAGGGAAGTGAGATCTTAGAACACCTTCATCAATTTTTGAGTGACCTACTTTTTTTCTGCTTCAAATATGAATAGTCCTTCTGTAAAGTGTATCAGCTTCAGTAATGAGATGAAAAGGCTGCTGAATTGGACCCTCATCTCTTGCATATTTGTAAATTAGCTTATGCTCTGGTGCTTCTGTTTACTTTTTAATAGTTTATCTTTAGGGCAGTGTTTTTTTCAATCTTCTGGATACTAGAAACAAGTGCAGGCCAACTGGTGCTACCCTGAACAATACTGATTTTGGGAAAATGTAGCACAGGAATCTGTTTTCAAAAGTTGCCTCAGGTGATTCTGCTGTAGCCAGTTATCACCAGTTGGTGGTGAGTTTGATAGTTTGGAGGCCTGCATCTAGTTTTAGTTGTTTTATACTTCTCTGCCATCAGGTGATTAGTTTCAGTCTTTTGGGTCATTTATCAGCCTTGGAAATGCAATATCTACTTGTTCTATTTCTATTTCAGTCTGCACTCATTGTCGTGGGGAGAGGGCTCTATTTCATTACCAGTTTAAGTCTTTCATATACTTGAGCATATCATTTCCTTTAAAGAAGAAATACTGTCTTTAGTCTCTAGAGCGAGGTTTTTTATTTTTTTAATTTGAATACATAGACAAAGATGATGCAAAGAAGTTAATACATAATGTACAGTAAAACCTTAGAAATTTATGTGTGGGTATGTCATATGTGAATTAGATGTATTAGATGGTACTTTATTTATTTTTTATTTTTTTGAAATGCCAAAAAACACCAAATGCAAACATTCTTAACTTTTGATCATTCCATTCTACATATATAATCAGTAATTCACAATATCATCACATAGTTGCATATTTATCATCATGATCATTTCTTGGAACATTTGCATCTATTCAGAAAAAGAAATAAAAAGAAAACAGAAAAAATTCATATGTACCATACCCCTTACTCCTCCCTTTCAGTGATCACTAGCAGTTCAAACTAAATTTATTTTAACTTTTGTTCCCCCTATTATTTATTTTTATTCCATATGTTCTACTTGTCTGTTGACAAGGTAGATAAAAGGAGCATATTAGATGGTACTTTAGAATTGAGTTAATAAAATGGCCTAGTAAAAGGTCTTTTGGGGATCTAGCTTAGATTAATAGGCTAAAATAATTTTTATTTAGTAAAGTAATATTCTTTTAAAGTGCTTGAGGAAACTTGAAAGAGCTCTTTATTGGATGGAACAAACTTTTTAATAGTAATTCCTTTAGCGAATTGTACTTTATAATAGGTCAACTTCAGTACCATCCTGTTTACATAAGTATCATATTCAGCCTAGAGTCAGTGAGGTACTGTAGGACCATAGAATTATTTTGTGTTGTGGGCAAAGCAGAGAGATTAGTGATTTTTGTAGGATGTAGAATGAAGAGAGCAATGGGCATTGTTTAAACAAATTTGGGACATGATGGATAAAAAGTGATGAATGACTGAAGGGAATGTGAAGGATGGAGAGGTAAAAGCATGAAAGAACCTGAACGAAAGCTATTTATAACTTAAAAATATAACCCAGGAGGTGGCAAAGGTAGAACTGTCATAGTCTTCACATGGATCGTAACTTTACTCACTTTGGGGACGGGGGTGACGTTTAGTGAAAGATTTAAAAGCAAGATTGTAGACATCTTCAGACTCATGCCATATGATAAATATCAAGTTTCTAGGAGATCTGAGAAGTCTCAGAAGGAATCTATTGGGAACCAGGCTTCCAAGCTGAGGAGGGAAAAAGTATCACAAACAGAAGCTGCACTCCTGTAGATCACTGACTGTTAAGTCTCTCAAACTTGCATTAGAATTCCCTGGAGAGGTTGTTAAAACAGGTCGCTGGCCCCCATCTCCAGAATTTCTGATTCAGTAGGTCTGAGTTGACCCAAGAATGTGTTTTCCTAAGAAGGTCCCCAGGTGATAATGCTGGTCCACTACACCATGAGATTCAGTTTATAGGTGATTCTCAGAATTCTAGAGCGAAAGAGAAGATCAACTATTTGGTCCCTTGTCCGTTTGTAGCGGAAGCACAGAGCTGTAGATGGGGAACATGACCTAAGGTCAGACACACTTAGCAGATGAACTGGAATTCAAACCTAAATCTTCCATTGTCATTATTAAGAACAGTTTGTTATGTAATGTAAGACTTTAGAGCCAGTCATTAGGTTTTTGGTTCCCAGTTGTTCCATTTCTTGTCTGTAGCCTTGAGCAAGTCACTCAGTTGTACACTGGAGATAATAAATACCTCTTTTTAGAATTGTCATAAGGGATGGAGATAGGGTTGCCAGTCATACTGCTCATGTAGAGCATATCCTGTATTTAATGACGTTGCCCCGCATTCTGTATTTGTCAGGATGCCCAAAATGTTCTGTATTCAGCTTTTTGCAATTCAAAACAAAAGTTGGGCAACTAGAGCTCTTTTTCTCCCACAGTAATTGGCACTTAAATCCCATTAAAGACGGCACTAGTTGGAGAGAATAAAGTTCCTGGCACATAGTAGGAAGTCGTTTTACTATTTTATAACTTTAGCTCGCAACTCTACAATGATTCCCAATTACCTCCAACTTCCCCTGCCTTCATCCCCTCTTTCTTGGAATGTTCAAACCCCAGCTCAGCTCCCAGGAGAGAGGTTCTTTAAGGTTAATTTCTTTCTCCTTTGAACTCTCACAGCACTGTTTCCTCACATTTCCTCTATTCTTCACCACCACTTTGTAAAGGAGGTGGTAAAAAAAAATGGTAAAATCTCCATTTTAGAGATGAGGAAACGAAGGTTCAGAAAGCTTAACTGGTGGCAAGTGTGCTAGTTTGAAAGGATGTATGTCCCCTAGAAAAGCCATGTTTTAATCAAAATCCCATTTCATACAGGTAGAATAATCCCTATTCAATACTGTATATTTGAAACTGTAATCAGATCATCTCCCCAGAGATGTGATTTAATCAAAAGTGGTTATTAAACTGGATTAGGCAATGACATGTCTCCACCCATTTGGGTGGGTCTTGAGAAGTTTCTGGAGTCCTATAAAGGAGGAAACATTTTGGAGAATGAAAGAGATTCAGAGAGAGCAGAGCAAAATGACATAGCCACGAGAAGCAGAGTCTACCAGCCAGTGACCTTTGGAGATGAAGAAGGAAAATGTCTCCCAGGGAGCTTCATGAAACAGGAAGCCAGGAGAAGAAGCTAGCAGATGATGCCGTGTCTGCCATGTGCCCTCCCAGATGAGAGAGGAACCCTGACCGTATTCACCATGTACCTTTCCAGATGAGAGAGAAACTAACTGTGTTCGCCATGTGCCTTGTTGAACCAAGGTATCTTTCTCTGGATCCCTTTGATTGGACATTTCTGTAGACTTGTAATTGGGACATTTTCTCAGCCTTAGAACTGTAAATGAGCAACTTATTAAATTCCCCTTTTAAAGGTCACTCCGTTTCTGGTATATTGCATTCCAGCAGCTAGCAAACTAGAACAGAGAGTCACAAGGCAAAGATGATAGTATCGAGCTTTCTGACTTTAAAATATTTTCTTCTATAGCATCATGTTGATTCCCAAGATAAATCCCTAAAGAGAACATGCATCCAGTTTCAGAAGTTTAAGGAAGAAACTGAAGAAGACACAGGCAAACCCTAAATCCAGTGTAGCTCAAGCCAACAAGCACTAAGCGCAGGGTTGCCAAAACAAAGACCACAAGACTGAAAGACTCTCTCTTTTTTTTTTTAGTTTAAAGTAATTTATTGATTGTCATAGGAACATTAGCTGTCATGATGTTTAAAATGTCTTAGAGAATAAGAATTTTAAAATAATAGAAAAACCACAATAAATGAGACATCTGAAATAGGGAAATAGTAATTTCTTCGTTCATTAATAACTACTTAATTATCACAATCCATTATATACGAATCCATACTTAAATCAAAGATTTGTGTATGTCCTACTTCATAGTACTACATTATTACCCCTTAAGCTTTCCTCCTACTCCCTGCCAGTCATTACTGAAAGACCCTCTTAGCATGGAAGCTCCTGACATCAGAAACCTCTCCCTCAACGTTGAAAAACTCAGGGCTGCTAGACTCAGATACCGTTTTCAGTGCAGCCCCTCTTCCTATCTTGCGGCAGGTAACAATATCCTATTTTATTTGGAGTTCTCCACTACTGCCTGTGATATTTATGGGGTTCATGATTCTGGCTTTCCACTCTTCCATAAGGGTGGCCCACACTGCATCAGTCACAACGGACCATCTTCCAGCAGCAGTAATTGCTCCAAGGGTGGACAGATGACCTATAAATGAAACCAGTTAGGGTCCTTTTTGTTACAGAAACCCTGAGAGAATGAATTCCTCTTTCTGCTGAAATTGCTGAGCTGGGGTGATGTGATTGGAGAGTCTGAGAGGCATCTTCTCTACTGTGTGGATCAAGGAGAGAGGAAAGAGGTCAACTGAAAAAGATCGCTGGGAACTTGATGTTCTAGGATCTGGTCCTGAGGCCCTGGTTCCTGCAGTACAACCTTAAAATTTGTAAGCCAACCAGTATTCTTCCTAGATACGTGAATTATGTTTTAGTTTTGATTTACATAAACTAGTTTGAATTGGGTTTCTGTCATTTAAACCTCAAAGAGTTCCTCATGCTAATAGAGCTGTTGATACCGCCACAACATTTGTTAGACTAACAATTTAAACACCTTTGTAGTTAAAAAAAAAAAAGGGGAGAGATTACGATATTCCCAGATAGACAAAAGCTGAGTTTGCCACCACTAGAGTGCCCCTCCAAGAGTTGCTAGAGTTCTGCCGGCTTGAAAGGGAAGGACAATAGACAATAGATTGAAAAAATAATCCCTCCTAAGAGTAATAACATGGATAAATCAAAGGCCAGTACTATTTTATTTTTCATTATAACTTCACCTTTTCTTCCTGCAGGATCTAAAAGGCAAACGCAAAAATGTAATGATAAATCAGTGGTTTGGGACTTGTAATATATGAACAATCAGTTTGTGCTAAAAACCATATAAAAGTTGGGAGACTGAGGGATATAGGAACATAGTTTGTATATACCAATGGAAGTTAAACTGGTGTCTAAGCAAATGAGAGCATTATAAATTTGGAATGTTCACTTTAGCCCCATAGTAACTACAAAGAAAATGTCAGAGAATATGCAAGCTCATAGAGATAGAAATTAAATGAGTACAGTTTGCCGGGGGTGAGGGGGCAGGAGAAGTGAGGTGTTAATGCACAATGGGTAGAGGGTTTCTCTTTGGGGAAATGAACTGTTTTAGTAATGGAAGACAGTGAAGGTCCTGCAACAATGCGAATGAGTGATCCCACTGAATGGTGTGCTTGGGAGTGGTTGAGACATGAAAGTTTACATTGTGTATGTGTTCCCACAATTAAAAAAAGAATGAGCAACTAAAGAGACAGTGAAAATTAAATGTGATATGTGTTCCTAGGAGGATGGGGTCTAGCAAGGTAGGAGAAAGGGCCGAAAGGGACATTATTGGGACATATGAAAAAATCGACTGTAGACTGTAAGCTTTGAATTTCCTGAACTTGATAACTGCAGCTTAAGTGGACACATAAGTTAAAGTCATTGTTCTTAAGAAATGTCCATGGCAATATTAAGTGTTCCAGAAGCATGAGGTATACAGCCTACACACAAGTGTTCAGAAAATGGGTTGATACCCAAATAGATGGATAGATTAGATGGCTGGACTGATAGAATGATGGACAGTTAGCTAGAATGACATGGCAAATATGGCAGAATGTTAAAATTGGTGATCTTGGTATCTAGGGGGATAAGGGTATATAGGAATTCTTTGTTTGGGTTTTGCATTATTTTTGTAACTTTCCTGTAAGTTTGAAAGTATTTCAAAACAAAAGTTTAAAGAATAAAATGATTTGCTTTTGTTTAGCATTTGTTCACATCTAATGAAGTAGTTTGAGCAAGGCTGGCGATAGCTGAAGGTCTTTAAATGTTTTGCAGAAACAGGGTGTTTAAAAATATGCTGATTTAAAACCGTTGCTGAAGTATGGTGCTTCTCAAACTTCACTGTACTTCTGCATCACCTGGGGATCTTTATTAGGGTGCAGACTCACGTGTGGCCTAGGGGGCCTGAGGCTATGCATTTCTAACACGCGCCTGGGTGCTGTGGGTGCCGCTACTCTGCCCAGCCACACTTTGGGTGGCAAGAACCTAAAGTTTGTCTGCTCCCAGATTTTGATAATTCTTTCTGCCTGTTTGTGATGTTTTTACTCATGTGTCCTTCTTTCAGAGTTTGGATTATGATCGCTGTATCAATGACCCTTATCTGGAAGTTCTGGAGACCATGGATAACAAGGTAAGCCCCATTATTCTCGATTTCTTGGAATTGAACGGATCTCAAACAAAACAAGCTTCTTTTTCTGTCCTAAATGCTCTGCATGATCTTTATCCTTGGCCTTTTACCACCTTTCATGAGACAGCAAGTCCTGCCTCCCTTCCGGCCAGAGGACCCACTGGCCCAGCCCCTTAGAGCTCAGCATCTTTGTATCATAGAGCCCCCATGATACCCTGTGATACAGTCTTCACCATGCTTGCTGTACATGTGGAATTTAGTCAGATGGTTGATTGTGATGTGTATCTTTCCTTCTGCCAAAATAACCCAATAACAAACTGAATCGTTTTTTCCTTTATGAACAGAAAGGTCGAAGGTTTGAGGCGGTGAAGTGGATGGTGGTGTTTGCCATTGGAGTTTGCACTGGGCTGGTGAGCAGAGAGGGTGTGGGGAGATGGTAGGCCACAGGGGTGGAGGGGGCCAAGGGACGTCTGGCCTGGTGAGTAAGCCATTTGCTGTTATAACAAGGACTGCCTTTTCTTTTTCATGCATATTAGTTAATAATGCTGACAGAGGTTATCTTACTTCTGTTGCTTTTTGCTGTGTGAAATGAAAGTGGACCATGCAACTGTAGTGCTCTGTAAGCAGTTAAAGGTTTGGTCGAGACTTACCCTCTATGATATGGTCATAGTCCCATCAGGTAGGTAGAGTACACAGTGGATGCTGAGTCATTGTGTACGGAGAAAGCAAAGTAGTGGGACAAAATTTGGATGGTGTGCCTATCCTTTAGCATAGCATGCTAGTAAGCAGGATAGGACACTAGTTTTCAGCAAATTTATTTGCTGTCCTGGGCTTTCTCCCTTTTCATTACTAATTTTGTCTAGAAGGTAGAGCTGGCGGTTGTGGGTGGAGAAATATGCCAGAATGAACAGGGGTTCCAGGGCTCAGCAAGTTCACAGATAAATCACAAAATAGGGAAATGTTGTGAAACATTGCCAAAAATTGTAATAGAAAACGTTCTAGAAGTACAGCTTCTGAGTTAACATGGTCAAACCTGAAAAAAGAGAAACTGGAAAGGCTGACAGTCGATCAAAATGACACATGTCAAATCTGATTTTCCATCAATACAATGATCTACCCATAAAATATAGACGTGTAGTTCATAAAATACAGCCACAAGAGCCAACCACAATTTTTATTTTCATAGCACCTGTCAGGTTTTACTGTAACAAGTCCAGAGGTAAAGGAGTGCCTTACTAGGTGAGACTAATGGCATTCAGAAGGTTCTTTGGTAACATTCTAATGGATGCCATAAAGGGTTGGGAGGAGGACTTGGGTTAATAAATCCCAGGGTGTCTATTTTTCTATTCATGTTTCTGGTTGCAAATTTTTCTGTAATAAGCAAAGTCCTTAGCAAGCTAATTGTTTGTCATTGTTCTAGTTTCATATTGATATGAAACTTGCCTTTCTAATGTAGCAACCAGCTTCTCTCCCTACTGACTCTTATCAATATTAATAACCCTCCAGGCACCAAGTTGAGGGAAGGCCACAAGGAAACCTTTGGTATTGAATCAATAAAATCCAAAGTCCTTCCAGTTCTTTAAGTCCTCAGCATGGATTTAAGAGAGCAGAATAGTGGTGGAACACTTTGTTTTCTTATCTACCCATGGTTTGCCTATTGACTCTAAGATAGCAATACTGATATGAACCAACCTGCATTAACGGTGTACCCTAAATGAATGTTTTTTTTTCAAAGTAATTTCCTAAGCTATATGCTTATCCCACTGTGTATTACTGAAAACATTTTTGGAGTTGTTTTGAAATTGTGTTCTGAAAGAGTTTAGCAGTTATTCACGTAACTCAGTATCTTTACTCTTTAATCATGGGATGCTCTTCCTTAGTCTCATATATTTTTCTGCGTCCTTCCCCCTCTTTGCATCATTCAGTTTAGCTCTACCCCATTGCATTGTTCTGTGGAGGGGCTGTGTCGCCAAGCTGGAGCAGGGATCTCCTTAAAAACCAGAGTGACTGAAGGGAAGTTAATTCATGCATGGCCGGTTGACAACACGGGTGACTTGCCCAGCCTTGTAAACGTGGTGTGGGAGTCATGGTGTCTCAAGGGAACTGTCCCTAATACATCGGGGGGATGGGCTGTTGGTGCCTTCTTGCTCTTCACAGGTGGGCCTCCTTGTGGATTTTTTTGTGCGACTCTTCACCCAACTCAAGTTTGGAGTGGTACAGACATGTATCCTTTTCACAGTTCCTGGTGTTCCTGGACTTGAGTGGTCACTGCGATGGCTTTCTTGCCAAGGAATGGGTTTAACAGTAAACATGATCTCTGAATGGCTGTTTATTAGCCACTCAGCTTGATGATTTTTAATTATTATTGAAGGACACAAAAAAAGAAAACCTTCATAAGTAGAAAGATAGACTCATGTTCATGGTTGGCAAGACACGCATGCCATCAAGATGCCTGTTTTCCCTAAAATTAGTCCATTGATTAGGGAAATTCCAATAGAATTTACCTTGGAACTTGAAAATTCTCTTTCTAAATTTGCATGGAAGGGTAAAGGGCCAAAAGTAGGCAAGATAGTTTTAAAGAACGAGTAGAGAAACTTGCCCTACTAGATGTCAAGACTTATAATATTTAAGATCTAGCCATTGAAACAGTGTGGTATGTACAGGAATAGCGCATTAGACCAATGGAAAATAACAGGGAAGGAGCAACTGGTGGATAGAGAAATTTGATAGAATTAGTATCGTAAGTCAGTGAGAAAGGGATGGATGCTTCAGTGAAGATGTGAGGGCATCTAGTTATGCATATGGAAAAATTCAAAATCAGAGTCCTACTTTATAGTATAAGTAAAGATAATTCTAGATGGATTTTGGATTAAATGGGCAAAGTAATCTTTAAAATATGACTATAAGATGTCAGTAGGAGGAAATTATTTCTTAAACAAAACCCCAAGAGATACAGACTGTAAAGGAAAAGATTGATAAACTCAATCACATCAAAATAAATGTTCTATTTATAAAAGCAGTCAAAATTAAAAAACCCAATCAGCAATAAAACACCATAAACAAAATGAAAAGCAAGCCCATAACCTGGGAGAGGCCATCTATTATGCAAATAAGAGGCAAATAATTAGTATCCAGAATATAGAAAGAACTACTTCAACTCAATAAAAACAAAAATAAAAACAGCTCAATAGAAAAATGAGCAAAGGGTATGAACAGGTGATTCTCAAGGAGGAAAATAGAATGGTATAACGCTATTCAAAAATGCTCACCTCACCACTGCTCAGAAATGCAAATGAAAGCAAATAGGAAAGTATACCTCTTTTAATATGTACCTTAGATGTACACAAAAGTGTTCATTATTGCATCTTCATGACAGCAAAAAGTTGGAATCAAAACAAATGGGACCTATCTTCTTCTATCCTGCCCTGGAAAACTATAGAAAGATAAGGATGGGTCAGGCCCTGTCAGGGGACAAGGAGGATGATTCCTCTGCCCCATGATGTGTCTTCCCTTCTTGTCTGGGGGCGGCCAGCTTGGGCCTCATCCTGGGTCCCTCAAGATTGAGGGGCGAGAGATGGTAATGGTGGTGGGGAAGGTATGGTTTATGACTCCTGACTGCAGCGGATTTATTGTTATTGTAGTTATTGTTTTATGTTAATTGAGTAATTTGTAACATTACTATAAAAAAGATGGAAAAATTGTGCAATGTTCGAACAATACAATCTTTTTTTTTTTTTTTGCATGGGCAGGGACTGGGAATTGAACAAGCAATATAATTTTATACAGAAATTGAAATGAATGAGTCAGAGCTGCAATATGTATCAATTCTCAAAAACTTCATGTTGAAAGAGAGAAAAAAGAAAGTTGTAGAATGTGCATAAAGTACAATATCATTTTTCAAAACATGCAACAATATGGGTACTTAGAAAATATGGAGAGAAAGATTCACAATAATTTCAGATTAGTGGTTTCCCCCAGGGCAGGAGATAGAGGGAAACAAAATTTTTTTTTCATTTTTTTAGTATCTGACATTTTAGTTTTTTTTAAAATCTGAAGCAAATATGGCAAAATGCTGAAATTTCTTGGAGTAAGAGTATATGTGTTTGTTACTTTTTTTGATTATTTTTAAAAAAAAACAAACAAACATTCTTCACATATGATCATTTCGTTCTACATATATAATCAGTAATTCACAATATCATCATATAGTTGTATATTCATCATCATGATCATTAGAACATTTGCATCAGTTCAGAAAAAGAAGTAAAAATACAAGATAAAAAAATTCATACATACCATACCCTTACCCCTCCCTTTCATTGATCACTAGTATTTCAGTCTAAATTTATTTTAACATTTGTTCCCCCTATTATTTATTTTTATTCCATATGTTTTACTCGTCTGTTGATAAGGTAGATAAAAGGAGCCTCAGACACAAGGTTTTCACAATCACACAGTCACACTGTGAAAGCTGTATCATTATATAATCATCTTCAGGAACATGGCTACTGGAACAGAGCTCTACATTTTCAGGCAGTTCCCTCCAACTTCTCCGTTACATTTTGTGTTTGTTACTTTTTAAATGTTTGAAGTATTTCTTAAATTAAAATGATTCCGACTGTAGAACATACCTCAGGTGGCGTTTTGTTTTTAATCTATAAATGGAGAATAGAAAGATATGTAGTAAGTAGCCAAGCTGTTTTAGAAGAGGAGAAGCTACACCATTTCAAGTAAATGCAAGAAGCGTTCTTGGTTGGGGAACACATTTTCCTTAACTTGGTTTCTGCAGCGGTGGAGGAGTGCAGCAGGGAAGGCTGCCTTGCCCTATCCCTCCTTGAACTCTTGGGTTTTAACCTGACCTTTGTCTTTTTGGCAAGCCTTCTTGTCCTAATTGAGGTGAGGTGGTTTGGGTGTTGCCTGTTTGCTTTAAAATTTCAGATTCCTGCTTTCTCTAGCCATTTCCAGTTTGTCATAGACTGAATTAGATTTAGAATGTATATAGATTTCTGCAGAAAGTTACCTCTTGCTCACTTAGAGATGATGTCTCCCAAAGTAAAGTTTTCAGACTCTGGTGAGATTAATTAAGATGGAAAGTTTAGATTGGGGCAGTGATTCTCAACCTTAACTGCATGTTAGAATCACTGTGGGTACTTTTAATAAACACTTATACCTGAGCCCCAGCTTAGACCAATTAGATCAGAATCTTTGGGTCCCAGCAGTGGTTGTTGGAAAGGTGATGCTGAATCTGCTAGGAGCTCATTAGAAATGCAGAGCCTTGGGTTCCACCTCTGACCTACAGATCAGCAGCTCTGGTTGGGGCCCAGCATCTGTGTCTTACCCAGGCCTCCAGGTGGTGCTGATGCTGCTGACGTTTGAGAACCTCTACTAGACCTTGAAGATCAGTTCTCCCTCCCCAGCTGTCCAGGTCTGGGGTTGAGGGTCAGCTGATGAGCTGACGGATTTGAGTTTATGGGTGTGCCTCCTCTCCCTCCCCCCCCCCCCACCAGCCAGTGGCGGCAGGTTCTGGGATTCCTGAGATCAAATGCTATCTGAATGGTGTGAAGGTGCCAGGAATTGTCCGTCTCCGGACGCTGCTCTGCAAAGTCTTTGGGGTGCTGTTCAGCGTGGCCGGAGGTAAGAAGGGTGTTTCAGATTTTTATCCTTAAAGCTTTCAAGGGGTAAAGATAGCAAGAAGAATTATGCATGTAAAATAATAAGATTTGGGCTGCCCTTGAGCAGACATTGTCAGCATGTTACCTTGTAGAGATAGCTGGACTGAGCACACCATTCTGCTTTGAAGTAGAATGACTATCTAGTTAGTTTATGGGGTTTTCTTTTAGCAAAAGGATTTTCAGGCATCTAGAGAAGAGGTTGCCAAGTTCTTCCTGTAAATGGCCAGACAGTAAATATTTTAGGCTTTGTAGGCCAAGAGGTAAAATTGAGGATGGTTCTAAGCACTCGGGCCGTACAGAAAGAGGCATCTGGCCATGTTGACCCATGATTTAGAGTTTAAAGAGTATTTCCCCTTAACAAAACTTTAAACAGAGTTTATTTGATGGGAATTTAGCCCACTCATTTTCTCATAAAATTGTCTATATTTCTCAAGAAAAGACAAATGTGGCAAAGGTCAGCTGACCCAGAAACTTTTCTGTGCTGATGGTCCCCCCTTTTTCACTTCTTCCCAGGGCTCTTTGTGGGAAAGGAAGGCCCCATGATTCACAGTGGAGCGGTGGTGGGAGCCGGCCTCCCGCAGGTAAGGGCTGCTGTTCTCACTCCCGTGACCCATGGTTTTGGAATCTGATTGCAATTTGGGTTGACATGAAAAATACGTTATCTGCCTCCCACTTGCCCTGTAGAGTTTTAGCAGTATTCTGCCAAGTCCTTGGACCACTGAAAAGATACGTAAAGTCTGGTCAAGTGGGTGCTCTGCCAGCCACTGCCAAGCTCCTCCATCCACCTAGGGTAGCCAGGTGGGTCATCACAGGGCCATCAGCTCTCAAGAGGCTGGAGTGTCAACTAAGATGGCTTTAGGCACAGTTCTGTGCTGATTCCCATTTAAAGTAGCGCAGTAATAATAATAGCTCCTGGTGGTGAAGTGCTGACTCTGTGGTAGACTGTGCCAGGCACCTGAGTACCACCTTCTTTCTGTGTATCCACTCTGAGTGTTTAGTCATTTCCATCATACCCATTCTCAGATGAGAAAACTGGGGCCCAGAGAGTTAAGGCACTAGCTCAGGACTCCAGAACCCCCATTCTTATGGGCTTTTCTACATTCCAGGGCTGCAAGTTTTAGAAACCTCAATTGCTTTAGGCTTTTACGCTTCGTGCTCTAATGGGAGAAAGTTGCTGTGACTGTGAGTTGTTGAAGGAAAGCAGTGAAGATTCTTTCTTCCAGCACCCGTCTTTTGATGGTCTCTCGCTACTGCCTCAACTCCTTTACATCAGATCCCTGTGAGCTGAGAGGCAGGGGGAAGGCAAGCACAGATTGGGATGGGGTGTCAACACAAGAATTTCTTGAACAGATTGAAATGACTATTTCAGCTTCCGCACTTCCAGACATCCCCTGAGAAGAGCTAACTTTATCTTCTATAGCAGCTTTCAGTTCTTCTTAACCCATTGCTCAGCTATTTTCCCTTTTGTTTCTGATTTGTTGACTATGCATAATGCAGGTTCTGAAGTGCTTAGAAATTTGGGGGAAACTGAAGATAATTCTCTCCCAAAGGAGATAGCCTCTTTTTTTCTAGCTCACTGTCCTAGACTCTTCCTTCTTGCAGCACATCTGCCCAGGTATGCTCAGGCAAAGGGAACTCTCCAGAAGTTGTGGGTTCCTGTTAGCCTTTCTCTGATTTTGTTCTCTCTTGTTTAGTTTCAGAGCATCTCCTTACAGAAGATCCAGTTTAACTTCCCCTATTTCCGAAGTGACAGGTATGGAAAGATTAGGAGTTATTATTTTTTTAAAAAGCAAATATGTTCATTTACTTCTAGTCAAACCTGATACTTGCTCTAGCCTGGTTAGCCTAATAAGCAGGCTAAATTTCAGAAAAGGAGGCAGGCTTTGAATGGCTCTTCTGAAAATCAGCAAAGAACCAAGCTGGTATATGCTAGAGAAACACCAGAGTAGACTTGAAGAGGGAGAAGAAAGAATAAGTGAGCCAGAAGAAAGGATGCTTGAGCTCAAATGCACCAAAAAAAAAAAAAAAAAAAGGCAAGAAAGATAGAGAAAATGGAACAGGATTTCAAGAAAATGATGGACAAACCGAAGAGCACAAATATAAGAATCATTGGTGTCCCAGAAGGAGAGAAGAGTAAATGGCTAGGAAGGTTAGTAGAAGAGAAATTGGGGGGGAACTTCCCAACGCTTATAAAAGACGTAAATATGCAAACCAAAGATATCCAACGAACCCCGAATAGAATAAATCCAAATAAGCCTACTCCATGACATATTAATCGACTGTCAAATGTTGAAGAGAAGCAGAAAGTCCTGAAAGCAGTAAGAGAAAAGTGATTCACTGCATACAAGAGAAACCACATGAGACTGAGTTCGCACTACTCAGCAGACACCATGGAGGCAAGAAGGCAGAGGTACAATATTTTTAAGATTCTGAATGGGAAAGACTTTAAGACAAGAATCCTTTATCCAGCCAAGTTGTCCTTCAAAATTGGGGAAGAGATTAAAGCCTGAGAGAATTTGCCAACAAGATACCTACCCTACAAGAAATTCTAAAGAATTGTATTGGCTGAAAAAGAAAAAAAATAGGAGAGGGAGGTCTGGAGGAAGGCACAGAATTGAAGAGTTATCAGTAAGAGTAACTTAAAGGGTAAAAAGAGAGAAAGGGAAAAACATAGAGATCTGACAAAAACTAAAAGTATAAGGTGATAGATGCAAGAGCTGCCTTTACAGTAATAACTTTGAACATTAATGGACTAAACTCACCAATTAGAAGAAGCCAGATGGCAGAATGGTTAAAAAAAATACGATCCCTCTATATGTGCTTACAAGAGACCCATCTTAGACCCGATGTTATAAATAGATTGAAACTGAAAGGATGGAAAGAGATCTTCTGTGCAAACTTTAACAAAAAAAAGTAGGAGTAGCTATACTAATATCAGATAAAATAAACTTTAAGTATAAAAATGTCATAAGAGTCAAGGAAGGATATTACATATTTAAAAAAGGACTATTTGCCAAGAAGAAATGACAGTCATAAATGTTTATGCCACCAGTCAAGGAGCTCCAAAGTACAGGAGGCAAACTGGCAAAACTGAAGGGCACAATAGATGTTTCAACAATAGTAGTGGGAGACTTCAGTCCACTCTCTCCTCTATAGACAGAACAACCAGAAAGAGGATCAACAAGGAAATAGAGAAGTTACACAATGTGATAAATGAGTTGGACCTGACAGACATTTATAGATGGCTACCTCAGAACACCAGATATACAGTCTTCTCTCATGCTCATGGAACATTCTCTAGGATAGATCATATGCTGGGCACAAAACGTGTCTTTATAAGTTAATAAGATTGAAATTATTCAAAGCAGTTTCTCCAACTACAGCAGAATGAAGTTGGAAATTAATAACCACTAAAGAACCAGAACTTTCACAAGTACATTCTCAACAGTGGGTCAAAGAAGAAATTACTGCAGAAATAACTAAATATCTGGAGATGAATGAAAATGAAAATGCAACATATCAGAACTTATGGCATGACAAAGGCAGTGCTGGCCTGTATTAAAAAAAGAACAAGCAAAAATCAACAACTTAATCGGGGAAACTAGAGAAAGAACAGCAAACTAGCCCCAGAGTAAATAGAAAATGAATAACAAAGATTAAAGGAGAAGTAAATAAACTGAAGAACAGAAAAACAATAGAAGGAATCAAGGAAACCAGAAGTTTGTTCTTTGAGAAAATCAGTGAAATTGATTGACCCCTAGCTAGGCTGACAAAGAGAAAAAGGATACAAACAAAATCAGAAATGAGAGGGAGATTGTTACCATGTATCCTAAAGAAATTTAAAAAATCATGAGAGGATACTATGAACAGCTATATGCCAGCAAACTAGACAGCTTAAATGAAATGGACAATTTCCTAGAAACCCATGAAATACCTACACTGCCTTGAAAGGAAGTAGAGGATCTCAACAAACCTTGCAAGTAAAGAGACTCCGTCATCAAAAATCTTCCTACAAAGAAAAACCCAGGGCCAGACGGCTTCACAGGGGATTTTTATTAAACAATTTAAAAAGAACTAACACCAGTCTGCTCAAACTTTTCCAAAATTTTGAGGAAAAACAAACACTGCCTAATTCATTTTATGAAGCTAACTTCGCTCTAACACCAAAATCAGATAAATACGGTACAAGAAAGGAAAACTGCAGACCAATTACCCTAATCAATATAGATGCAAAAATTATCACCAAAATACTAGCAAACTGTATCCAACGACACATTAAAAGAATTATACATCACAGCCAAGTGGGATTTTTGCCTGGAGTGCAAGGGTGGTTCAGCACAAGAAAATCAATCAATGTAATACAGGAAGCACATCAGCAATTCAAAAGGAAAAAAAAAATCACATGATCATATCAATTGACGCTAAAAAGCATACAACAAAATTCAGCCTTCTTTTCTGATAAAAATATTTCAGAAGGTAGGGATCAAAGGAAACTTCCTCAATATGATAAAGGGCATATATGAAAAACCCATAGCCAGCATATACTCAACAGGGAAACTGAAAACATTTCCCCTAAGACTAGGAATGAGAAAAGGATACCTACTGTCATCATTATTATTTAACATCACACTAGAATCCTAGATGAAACAGTCAGGAATAAGAGACATCCAAATAGCAAAAGAAGTAAAACTTTCATTATTTACAGGTGACATGATCCTGTATCTGGAAAACCCTGAGAAATCTTCAACAAAAGCTAATAAATTAAGCAAAGTGGCAGGATACAAAAATCAGTAATGTTTTTATATACAAGTAATGACTTAACTGAGGAGACAATTAAGGAAAAAAATCCATTCAAAATAACAAATAAAAGAATCAAATATCTAGGAATAAGCTTAACTAGAGATGTTAAGGACTTGTATGCAGAAAAGTACAAAACATTCCTAAAAGAAATCAAAGAAGATCTAAATAGGTGGAAAGGCATTCTGTGCTCATGGATAGGAAGGGTGAATGTCATCAAGATGTCAGTTCCACCGTAAGTACATGGACCATGATATTTTGTTGGTTTGTCCAGGTTAATGTGATGCCCCAATAAATCCCAGAGTGATTTGAACAGTGAGTAAAGAGGTATCCCTTGGGGAAATGGGGAGAAAGGGGGGATAATTCAACTTCCCCATTTGGAGAATTTCTGATATTCTTGCAAGCAGTGGGGACAACCAAATCAATAGGTCTAGCCCTCAATCTTGGGGTTTGTCCCTGTGAAACTTTTATCCCAGCAAAGGATAGGCTAAGCTTACTTAAAATTAGGCGTAAGAGTCACCCCCAGAGAGCCTCTTTTATTGCTGAGATATGGCCTCTCTCTCAGCCAATGCAGCAGGCGAATTCACTGCCCTCCTCCTCTCAATGTGGGACATGACTCCCAGGGGTGTAAACCTCTCTGGAAACATGGGACAGAACTGCTAGAATGAGCTGGGACACGGCATCAAGGGATTGAGAAAACCTTCTTGACCAAAAGTGGGAGGAGAGAAATGAGACAAAATAAAGTGCCAATGGCTGAGAGATTTCGAACAGAGTCGAAAGATTGTCCTGGAGGTTGTTCTTATGCATTATATAGATATCCCCTTTTTAGTTTATGGTGTATTAGAGTGGCTAGAGGGAAGTACCTGAAACTGTAGAGCTGTGTTCCAGTAGCCATGTTTCTTGAAGATGATTGCATAATAATATAGCTTTCACAGTGTGACTGTATGATTGTGAAAACCCTGTGTCTGATACTCCTTTTGTCTACAGTATGGACAGATGAGTAAAAATATGGATAAGAAATTAATAGGGGGAACAAAGGTTAAAATAAATTGAGTAGATTGAAATACTAGTGGTCAGTGAGAGGGAGGGGTTAAGGGGTATGGCATGTATGAATTTTTTCTTTTTTATTTCTTTTTTTTGGAGAGATGAAAATGTTCAAAAAGATGATCATGGTGATGAATACACAACTATGATGATATTATGAGTCATTGATTGTAACCATGTCAAGAATGTTTGTACGCACTAGAATGGTATACTTATATATATTTAAATTTGCTTTAAAATTAATTCAGCTGGTGTGGTATATACATATGATGGAATATTATGCAGATATTAGACAGAATAAAGTTATGAAGTATGTAACAACAACAACAAAAGAATGTTTGTACGTTTGCTGTTTATAATAATAATAATTTTAAAAGGTGTCATTTCTGACCAAACTGATCTACAGGTTGGTTCAATGCAGTATCAGTCAACATTCCAACAACCTACTTTGAGGACTTGGAAAAGTGTATTATTTAATTTATTTGGAAGGGAAATATTTATATTTTGGAAAAGAAGAGCCAAGTGGGAGGACTATCACTTCCTGACTTTAAAGCTTTCTATAAAGCCAGAGTGGCCAAAATAACATGATACTGGCACAAAGATAGAAGTATTTACCAGTGGAACCAAATTGAGAGTGTGGAGATTGACCATCAATTTAATCTTCGACAGGGCCCCCAAATCCACTGAATTGAGACAAAATAGGCTTTTCAAAAAATGGTCTTGGGAGAACTGGATATCAGTAGCCAAAAGAATTAAAGAAGACCCCTACCTTACACCCTATACAAAAATTCATTCAAAATGGATCAAAGACCTAAATATAAGAAGAACTAGTACCATAAATCTCCTAGAAGAAAATAAAGGGAAACATTTCCAAGACTTAGTAATAGGAGGTAGCTTTTTAAACTTTACACCCAAAGCACAAGCAATGAAAGAAAAAATAGGTAAGTAGGAACTTTTCAAAATAAAAAGCCTCTGTGCCTCAAAGGGTCTCATCAAGAAAGTGAAGAGGCAGCCATCTCAATGGGAGATAATATTTGGAAACCCATATCAAACAAAGGTTTGATATCCTGTATACATAAAGAAATCATACAATTCAGCATAAGAGAACAACCCAATTATAAAATGGGTAAAGGATATGAATAGACATTTTTCCAAAGAGCAAATGCAAGTGGGTAAAAGCACATGAAGAGATGCTCATCTTCATTAGCTACAAAGGAAATGCAAATCAAGACTACAATGAGATATCACCTCACACCGATAAGAATGGCTGCTAATAAACAAACAGGAAACTACAAAAATTGGAGAGGATGTAGAGAAATTAGGACACTTATGCCCTGCTGGTGGAAATGTATAATGGTACAGCCACTGTGGAAGACATTTTGGCGGTTCCTCAGAAAACTAAGTATCTAGATGCCCGATGACATGGCGATACCAATACTCAGTATGTACCCAGAAGAGCTGAAAGCAGTGACACAAACAGACATTTGCATGACTATGTTCATAGCGGCACTATTTATAATTGCCAAATGATGGAAACAATCCAAGTGCCGATCGAAAGACGAGTGGATAAACAAAATGTGGTATACGCGTATGATGGAATATTATCCAATAGTAAGACGCAATGAGGTTCTGAAGTGTGTGACAGTGTGAGCAAACCCTGAGGACATAATGCTGAATGAAATAAACCAGACAGAGAAGGACAGATGCTGTATGATTTCGCTACTGTGACACTGGTGAAGGTAAATTCAGAAACTCACATGTAGATTACAGGGGACTTAGAGGTTCACAGAAGCTAGAGACAGCTGAATGGTTATTCAGTGAGGTCGAACTTAAACATGAGGGAACAGATAGAAGTGAGAGTAGTAATTAGTGGGGTAATAAGTAACATTGCCATATTGAAGGTGAATATAATTGAAAGGGGTTGTATAGAGTCTTGTATTCCACCAGTTAACTCTATAATTATAAAAGGTTCTTACATGAACTACTTCAAAGATTTGATCTTGTACAGAGAGTTAATAATAGAGCGGTGTAGGGAGAAGAGTAATATTGAGTGCTATAACCTATAATTAGTAGGAAGGCAGCAACAGTACCACAGCAATATCAGGGATAAAAAGGGGGGTGGGGACAAGAGATAAGGGGAGGTTTAAATTTGATATTTGGTGAGGCCGGGCTTATTGGTTCTTTGTCTGTCTGGACCAGTGAAAATAGTCTAAAATAGAGAGTGCTGATGATTGTACAATTGAGGATGCTGTAAGACGTGGTTGCTTATTTTGGACATTATCCATGACGCCTAAGGGGCAGAGGTGGCCAGGAGATGCATTGATTGAGAAGCAGAAAGGCAAACTGTGGTATATGCATATGATGGAATATTGTGCGGCTGCAGAAAGGAATGAAGTCATGGGGTATGCACTGATGGTGAATGAACCTTGGAGACATTATATTGTGCAAAATACACCAGAAACAAAAGAACAAATATTGTACAGGTCTCTTTTAGAAAATACTCATAAGAAAATTGGGACCTAGATTGAAGGCTCAAATAGCAGTCACATTTAGACTGAAGCTGTAAGTTTTATGGCTAGATTCTGAAATGCTGTATCCTGTATGTGTATTATCTGGTATTTCCCTGGAACTTTGGGTACCTGTGTGACACCTAAGCCACAGAGTTGGAGTTCTACAGCTCTGAAAGTCAGCATTGCTACATAGAACTGTTAAACCAGAAAAGAGATCTGGCTTCAATTAGAGATAAGAACAAAAACGATCCAATTGGGACTAAGGTAAATCAGAATACAGGGTAAAAGATGATATTGTATATATTTTAGAACTTCACCTACTGTATGAGACCAAAGGAAAAGAGTTTTATTTTGTCCCAAACCTAAATTTTCTGAAACACATAATCTAACTCAACCTGTCTGGATAGCTCATTTAAATAACCCAAACACAAGGAACCCAGAATGGGAATGAGGGCTTGTAATTTTGTATAGCTTAAGGTAATACCTGGATATATTCCAGAGTCTGTTGGGCAGATAATTAAGAAGTATTGGCAAAGTCCCTTGAGGGACTGGAGAAAAAAATTATGAAACTATTAAACTTTCCCTTCTGGGAAACCCCTGATACTGTCTCAAACATTAGGTGCTCCCAAGTTAATAGGCCAAGCTCTCAATCTTGAGGATTGCTCTTATGAAACTTATTTCTGTAGCGGAGAAGCTAAGCTTACCTGTAAGTATGCCTGAGAGTTGCTTCTGGAAAACCTGTTTGTTACTGAGATGTGGCCTTTCTCTCTCTAAGCCCAGTTCTGCAAGTAAAGTAATTACTATCCCCTGCTGTGTATGACGTGACATTCAGGGGTGAAAGTCTCCATGAGCCTGGCCCTGGCACCCTGGGATCAACAAAGCTTTCCTGACCAAAAGGGAAATAAATGTAACAAAATAAGGTATCAGTGACTAAGAGAGTTCAAATAGAGTAGAGAGGTTATTCTAGAGGCTACTCTTATGCAAGCTTCAGCTAGATATTGCTAATTACTATGGTTTGCCAAATCCCAAACAATGTCGTTCCTGTTAACCCTAAAGAATACCCAGGGCTCTATCTGAGATTCCACAGAAGTTTTACACACTAAGTTTACTTTCTAGAAACTTACAACGTCCAGATGGTTCCTAGGCCAGATAAGTCCTGAAACTCAGAGGGACCAGCCTCTCCAAGAACATCAACTAGTTCCATTCCCCTGTCTCATATTGTTGGCACCCCTTTTCAACATGAAAAAATAAGAAGCGACTTAGCCCAAATATCCCTAAAGAGATTGGGAGAAGGATTAAAGAAAAAAGAGAAGTTATAACAGAGTAGATAGGATTTAACAATTAAGTATCACTGCTGAATCAGTGTATTGATATTTCTTTCGGTCTCCAGTGTCTTGGAGCAGCTAGAAGGAAAACATGAAACTGTGGAACTGTAACTTGTACCAAAATTGGAAGCCCGTTCTCTAACTGCTTGTTAAAAAGTGCATTTTTGTATATATGTTGTATTTCACAATAAAAAATGTTAAAAATAAAACACTAAACTGGCATCATGGCTTCTATTTTCTCGTGCTAGAAGGCCTAGAAGCATCTTGTGCAGTGATGCCAGCATTGGAAATACAGTGAAGAAAGTCCACAGGCATGTTCTGGAGTGTATTTAGCATTCCAAAATGATTTCATTGGTCAGCTGCCTTCCTAGGTCGCAAGAGGCCGTACTCAGTAGACTTTTTTGGGGCCTGTGAGATTTGTATGTGTTAATGACCCACACACCTTATAAGGACCTTGGACTCTGTGGCCCAGATTCAGAAGTCAAGTTCTCCTAGTGGACCTTGGAGTTCTCTGTATAACTCCTTTAGGAGTACTCAGCATGTTGACAATTTTACTGGTGCTGTGATTTTCTGGGAGGAAGGGAACGGGTTCAGCAGTGACAGCGGGGAGTGCCTGCCCTGCCCATGGAGAAGGAGGCTGGACAGGCTCTGCGGTTCATGTTTGCATAGTGGACTGAAGCTGCGGTGCTCCTGCTCCCCCAGGCGGAGGAGCCAGCACTCCCGGAGGGACTCTAAGGAGGGCGTTTGGCTTTTAAATGAACTGTATTTCCTCTTAAGTGAGCTCACCAGAGAATTGTCCTTTCGCAACCCCCAGCTGTTCATGAGTCATGAGATAAAATGTTCCTGGATAGGGAAGTGAATAACTGGCTTTTTGTGGCCCAAGAATTCTTCCCCTATAAACCCTTTCTCTTTCATCTCTCCTTAGAGACAAGCGAGATTTCGTGTCAGCAGGGGCGGCTGCTGGAGTTGCTGCAGCTTTTGGGGCTCCGATTGGGGGTACCTTGTTCAGCCTGGAGGAGGGCTCGTCCTTCTGGAACCAAGGGCTCACGTGGAAAGTGGTGAGGAGAGCCTTCAGGGGAAACCTGTCCTAGACTTAACCACACCCCCAAAATTACACTGGACATCTCTTGATACATTTAACTGCAGTTCTGATGAGACCAGAAGGGTTGACCATCTTGGAAATTTGTTTGTTCCAGGACACCTGCAACCTCCAAACTATATGAGGATTAATAATGCACTTTTAAAGTACTTTTTTTTTACCCTTTTCATGTTAAACACTATTCACATCACCAAACAATAAGCCCCCAGTCAATCTCCTATTATCCTCACTTGCTGAACACGTGACATTAAAACAGGAAACTGGCCGTAGGTAGAAGTAGGAAGTGGCAGAGTCAGAACTTGAACTCAAGCCTCCCATCTCAGAGTGGAAGGTGCTGCCTTTTGTGTTCGCTGTTCCTCTTGGCTACGAGATCTGGTCCACAATAGGCTCTCAACAAGTATTTATTGGCCATTTGAGTGAAAATTCCCTGTAAGCTAATTTAAATTTTTTCACATGGGAGGTGTTTTCACTGCAGTGGTTATCAAGTCCCTGTGTCCAAAGCTAGATTTGCAGGTTTCTGTGTAGAGCTTTGATTTTTTGAAGATGTGCCAAGGAAAAAGTGGACTCCTCATTATTGGGTTTTGTTTTTGTCGCCTGTTCCCCAGCTCTTTTGTTCCATGTCCGCCACCTTCACCCTCAACTTCTTTCGTTCTGGGATTCAGTTTGGAAGTTGGGGTTCCTTCCAGCTCCCTGGATTACTGAACTTTGGCGAATTTAAGGTATGTTTTGTCCTTTTCCCCAGAATTTCTTACTTGACCCATGAAAATTGCTCTTAAGTAAAGTACTGGGAGGAGTGACCAGAAGGGTAGGTACAGCTTCTAGAGGGGGCACCTCTGCCCCTGTGGTCTCTCTCCTGTGTAGGCCCCGTGGTCGGTGTGGGCAGGATTCCAGCACAGGACTGGCTCCTGGAGAGGGAAGGTGGCGTCAACTCTTGCTTCTCTCTTCCTCTCTTCCGCCCCCTTCCTGTTCTCATGGGCACTGTGGTTTTTCTCTCTCCCTCCCTTTCCCCTTCTCTCAGTGCTCTGACTCTGATAAAAAATGTCATCTCTGGACAGCTATGGATTTGGGTTTCTTCATCGTGATGGGGGTCATTGGGGGCCTCCTAGGAGCCACCTTCAACTGTCTGAACAAGAGACTCGCAAAATACCGTATGCGAAATGTGCACCCGAAACCTAAGCTCGTCAGGTACCTGCAGTCGCCTCCCCAGCCTGCTGTGGCTCCCTGAGCTTTGTGTGAGCAGGACCGTCTCCCCCGAGCAAGACATTGTGGGAACAGAGCCTGCTTCCCACCCCACCTTTGATTCCACATCTAAGACTAAGAACAGAAACAGGGTCATATGTCTACTCTCTGTCAGACTAAGTCAGAGCTTAATCTTTTTATCAGCACTGCTCTTGACTTGCAGCTAGGACGCATGACCAAGGCAGAAGGGTCAGTGTGGCCCTGCTGAGGGTGCTGTCATGTGCAGAGACCTGGGACTTAGATAGAAGGCCATGCCGTTCCTTGGAGAGAGAGGACGTGATGCAGCAGCCCACTATGGCTACATTTTTTATGGAAACTTGCTGGGACACATAAAATACACAATTGTTGGTGAATGGTTGGGAGGTAGGCAGGGTTGCGTTGCTGAGTTCCCAAGACCAGAGTGTCTTTTTTACTGCCCAGTAACAGGTGTGCTTTCTCCTAGAGTCTTAGAGAGCCTCCTGGTGTCTCTGGTGACTACGGTGGTGATGTTTGTAGCCTCGATGGTGTTAGGGGAGTGCCGACAGGTGGCTTCCTCCAGTCAGATCGGCAACGACTCATTCCAGCTCCAGGTAACCTCAGCGCACCTGCTGCCCTGATCACACACCCAGCACGAAGAAGGATGCAGGAATGTCTGACTTGACTCTGTTTAGGGCTTATGGATGTGTGGGGTTCATTGTTCGACACACATATCAAATTCTTAAAAGGTACAGGAATTTATGGTTGTCTTTTCACCCAAGAGAGTGTAAGTGCCGAATGGTCTCTGTTTTCCCCACCTTTGTAAACAGCACTGCTGTCACAGAAGGGGACTCCTCTCTGTTGAGCAGATGCTCTGGGTGCTGAATGTCCTGATTTCATCCTCTCCAGACCCCTGTCACCTCCTACCCATCTGTGTCTCACCTGCCTCATTCCCCCCACCCCCTACCCCCCATCCTCAGGACTGTCAGGCCAGGCTTCTTTCATGTCCCCCGGAAGATTAGCACCCGGGAGGAAGCAGCTGGGGATCCGTGGTGACCCGCGGGTGTCGTTCCTTTGTCGTTCTGAATGTGGAGGGATGCAGGCCCTTACCCTGGTTCTTTCATCCCCATGTGCAGAGAGTGTGGTGTCACAGGTGCTGCCACAGGATCCAGGCCCATTCTTTGCGGCCCCTGTAACTTACCAGTTACCTCAAGACAGACGTTTTCTGCCTCCCCGCAAAGTTACCCCTTGAAGACTCAGGAGTGTCCTGGTGATGTGCCCTTCTACTGACATTTTGAGTTCTGCTTCTTAGGTCACATCAGAAGATGTGAATTCAAGTATCAAGACCTTTTTCTGTCCCAACGAGACCTACAATGACATGGCCACACTCTTCTTCAACCCCCAGGAGTCAGCCATCCTTCAGCTCTTCCACCAGGACAGTGAGTGTCTGTGCTGCAGCCTATCCCCGGGCACGTGGTTTCTTCTGCAGGGAATAAATGTCTGTTATTCCTCTGTCCCTTTGTTACTTCTCAAACACAGCCAAGCTTACCCTCAATTCTGAGCAGGAACAAGACTTTTCCTTTATAACAATCACCCAGACGAAGGATTGGGGTTTCTGCCTCCAGTGTTGGGAGGTAAACCGATTTGGGGAAAGAGGGACCTCACAGGAGCTGAGGGTCTGGTAGGTCTTGGCAGACACCTGGTAGTGGGACTCAGGTTGGTTCTTGTCTTGCAGGTACTTTCAGTCCCATCACCTTAGCCTTGTTCTTCGTCCTCTATTTCCTGCTTGCATGCTGGACGTACGGCATTTCTGTGCCAAGCGGACTTTTTGTGCCTTCTCTGCTGTGCGGAGCAGCTTTTGGACGTTTAGTTGCCAATGTCCTAAAAAGGTACAGTGGGTGCCGGTGTGTGCCTCCGTGCGCGCGTGTGTACATAAGCACAAGTATGCAGGCTGTAGGCTTCCCCCACCACCTACGGATGTGCTTCTAAGCCTTGTCCTCGGTTCCTTTCTTCGCTAGCTACATTGGACTGGGCCACATCTATTCGGGGACGTTTGCCCTGATCGGTGCTGCGGCTTTCCTGGGTGGGGTCGTCCGCATGACCATCAGCCTCACAGTCATCCTGATTGAGTCCACCAACGAGATCACCTACGGGCTCCCCATTATGGTCACCCTGATG
This sequence comes from Myrmecophaga tridactyla, assembly GCA_004026745.1. Taxonomy (NCBI): domain Eukaryota; kingdom Metazoa; phylum Chordata; class Mammalia; order Pilosa; family Myrmecophagidae; genus Myrmecophaga; species Myrmecophaga tridactyla. The sequence continues at coordinate 32,722 of PVIY010011776.1, forward strand.
GTGAGCCCTCCCTTCTAGGCTCCTTTCATGTTCAGGGTGACCTTCACCTTAAGTGCCTGTGTTCGGTCTTGGCTTTGCATTCCAGGTGGCCAAATGGACGGGGGACTTTTTCAACAAAGGCATCTATGATATCCACGTGGGCCTGCGAGGAGTGCCGCTTCTGGAATGGGAGACAGAGGTGGAAATGGACAAGTAAGGCCACAATTTCTCTTCTTGTCCTCGCTTCAGAACTCATAAGCTCTAGAGCCGAAGGAATGTTTGTGTTAGATTGGGAAATGGTTGGGTTTGGAATAATAGCGAGAGATTCCTGGATTGGAAGAAGGTACAACAGTCATTGGCAACAGGAAATTCCTTCACAAAGCAAGCACGCTGGTTGCCGAGTGTGCTTGAGGAAGTTGAGCAGCTCTGAATGGCTGGGAGCACCAGGAGAGGGGGAGACAGTGGGAAAAAGAGGAGCATGTGGGTGGAGGCTGGGGGAGGCAGGGGCCAGTGCTTTGTGGGTTTGTTTGGCTCCTATGGCATTCTGGTTAAATATGACAGCTCTCCCAGAATGAGGTCTCCAGGTAAAGTTTGTGTTGTGCTTGAATTTTTAACTTAGAGTATGCCAAGCCCAGGTGTGACAACTGGCCTGCTTCACATGTGCCTAACAAAATGGCTTACTCTCAGCAGTGACTGTTCTGGGCAGAATCACCAAACAACCCATCATTCCATAAATATTTGGGCCCTAGGTCCAGATATCTGCAAGGCCCTCACAGTCTAATTCAGGACCTACAAATGTTTTGTGTAAAAACAAGGTGGGATATAGCTTAGCTTTGCAGACCATGCAGTCTCTGCCACAACTGCTCAGCCCTGCCAGCGCAGCTGCAGACACGTATGTCACTGAGTGAGCGTGGTCGGATTTGACCTGTGGGCTGTAGTTTGCTGACCACTGGGCTAATGGGGAACTCCATGTTTATATTTTTAATTCCCATGGTATAATTAGTAGCTCAGTCACGGTAGGTGGGACGTGCCATGGAGTGCAGAGGAGAGCGTGATCAACCCTTGGCAGGCGGGTGGGTTTTATGGCAAGAGGACGTCTGTATTGGGCTGAGGGAGGCGTAAAGGCTCACCCGTTTGACCACAAGGGAAGGGACAGCTGAGGCTTAGGGACTCCTAGCTCAGGCTTAAAGACCACTAGAGATGGTCCAGAAGAGGGGCCCCAAGTGGTCAGGCAGTGCAGGGGAGCCAGCCCGGTGCCACGGCGGCTTCTTCCCAGGGAGCTGCGGGCTCTGTCTCCAGCTGCACAGCTGCCCCCTCCCTCCCCAGACTGAGAGCCAGCGACATCATGGAGCCCAACCTGACCTACGTCTACCCGCACACCCGCATCCAAAGCCTGGTCAGCATCCTGCGCACCACGGTGCATCACGCCTTCCCTGTGGTCACAGAGAACCGGGGCAACGAGAAGGAGTTCATGAAGGGCAACCAGCTCATCAGTAACAACATCAGATTCAAGGTAGGAAGATGGCCCCAGTGCAGAGGTGGGCAAGGAGACACGGGGTTCCTTCACGCTCCCAGTGGTCTAGTGTGTGCCACACACCTGTAGGTAGGTGGGAAATCAGCACACTCTTTCAGTATCCGCGACAGCGAGTATGGGTTCGATGGTACCTATAGACTGTACAGGCTGCAGGACGTGCACTCATTCATTCTGGCCTTAGCAAGAGTTTTTTACAGCAGGCTTCGTTATTCGTTATTTTCTAAAGTGCAAGTTGTATTAAGGCTTCTAGAGTTGCCAAAACCAGAAATGGACTCTGACCTACTTAAGCATGAAAAACAGATCAACTGGAAGCACCAGACTGATGGGAAAGCTGAAGATACAGGCTGGAGCGCTGTGGGGTGCAGGCACCAGGGGCCAGGAGACACTCCCTAGGTTCCCAGGGGGCTACTCTAGGTTCAGAATCCAGGGAGAGGAAGAGTCTGATGGCTTCACCTGGGTCGTGAGCCCACCCCTTGGCTTTAGTGGCTAGGATTGGGGAGCATTGGTGGATAATTCCACCAGAACATGACACAGGAGAGGGACGGTTCTCCAGTGGAGAATGGAAGTACTATTCCCAAATCAGAGGGGTAGGGCTGTTGGACCGGCAAAACCCAGGGGTCTACATCCAAGTCATGGGACCCAAGAGGCTTCTTTGACATCGACCTTTCTTGAGTGAAGGTAACCTCTTGTTGGTGCCTTCATTTGGACATTTTTATAGACTTGCTTTAATTGGGACATTTTCTTGGCCTTAGAACTGCAAACTTGCAACTTAATAAATCCCCCCTTTAAAAAAAAAAAAAAAGAGGCTTTGAACTCTAAGACCCTGAGTCCCTGAGAAAATTTCTTGCAATTCTTATGTCAGGATGTGCTTTTGACCCTCACTGTCAGCCAAATCCTTCAGCCAAGTTGGTTCTGCTGTGTTGGTGCTCCCGAATGCAGCTCTCCATGCCTCCTGTCCACAGAAATCCAGCATCCTCACCCGAGCCGGCGAGCAGCGCAAACGGAGCCAGTCCATGAAGTCCTACCCGTCGAGTGAGCTGCGGAACATGTGCGATGACCACATGGCCTCGGAGGAGCCGGCGGAGAAGGAGGACCTCCTCCAGCAGATGCTGGAGAGACGGTGAGCCGGGGGGCAGGGAGGGCCTGCCGCAGCACAGGCACGCTCCTCCTCCACGAGGGGCACTGGTGCCTTCCTGGGTTCCGCGGGAGTCAGCCCTTTGCTCAGAGGGTGTCACCTGGCTCCCAGTTTCATGGGAATTTGGGATCATGCTGGGGACGTGGGCACGGAGTGATCCTGCTTAGGGTACACTAGGCAGTGTCTGGTTTTTGTGTAACAGATACACTCCCTACCCCAACCTCTACCCCGACCAGTCCCCGAGTGAAGACTGGACCATGGAGGAACGCTTCCGCCCTTTGACCTTCCACGGCCTAATTCTTCGGTCACAGCTTGTCACCCTGCTCGTCCGAGGAGTTTGTTATTCTGAGAGTCAGTCAGTAAGTCTCTCATTGCTAGCACAATGAAGATATGTGGTGTATGGTAGGTACAGAGGAGGTAGGAACACATTCTCTGTGCTCCGGGGAGAGAAGAGAGGCACTTTCTTTCTGGGAGTTCATGTGCAAATAGGGGGCTGTTGAGAGGCGGTGTAGGGCTCCTGCAACCCCTGCTGCAGACATTGTCTCCCTAGAAAAGATGCTGAGTGAGGGATCCCACCAGTCAGTCTTTATTCTGTCTCTGGACCAGTTCTCCTGCATCCTCCTGCTGGCCTGCAGCTTTACAGTATTGGGACTTTACTAGAATTTCTATATTTTTATTTCTGATACAAATGAACCTTCTTATGTGTGTTATCAAAACAAGTACCATTCTTTCCATGAAGTCTCCTGTAGTTTTCTTTTTTCTCTCGTTTCGTCTCTGTGGTGATAAGCAGGAGGGGTGGGGTCTGTTGCTCAGGGCTCTGCCTGGCCGCCTAGACCCACCCCCCTCCACATACTTCATCTCTTGAAAAGGAAACGGAAAAAGTTGCCCAGAGACCCAGTTTCCAAACCGACTCTCCTGGTTGGGGTCTTGCCTGGGTGACTGGCCTGCAGCTAACAGGAGGTGAAGCAGGAAGGGCCCAGGGTGGAGTGGCCGGGGCTGGGCTGGTCTGTGGGGAGGACCAGCCTGGCTGGAGCTGGGATAGAACATGGTGTAGCTTGGGGGGGCAGGGGCAGTGAAAAAGCTGGAGGGAATGAAGTAGGCAGATCGTGGGAGGGCGGGTCTGAATGCAGAAACCAGCCACACCCCGCCTGATAGGGTGACAGGGAGTTAGGGGGGCGGAGAGCAGTGCCCAGCACTCATGGTCCCATGCTCGACCTGCGAGCTGGGGTGCAGCCCACGTCCCAGGGAGAGTTTGCAGCAGTGGACAACCTGGTTGAAGTCCAGAAGACTCGTGGTGGAGAGTAAGTAATAAAGCTACTGTGGATGACCACTTGCCTCACTGGAATGAAAGAATGACGTGTTTCCATTTTACAGATGAAGAAAGGGAGGTTAAGAGAGGTTAGGAAACTTGGCCAGAGTCCACAGCTAGGAATTGGCCCAGAATTGGCTTTGGCTCAAGGTGTCTACCCCAGAGCGCCTGCCGCCAGCCTCAGCCCCACACCATTCCATCACTAGGGCCGGGATGAGGGCATGCGTTTGTAAAGGGGGACGGTCCTAAACGTGGCCTCAGCAGTCTTGCCTCAGGTTACAAGGACTGTGTCCTGGTTGGAATTGCAGAGTGCCAGCCAGCCGCGCCTCTCCTACGCCGAGATGGCTGAGGATTACCCGCGGTACCCGGATATCCACGACCTGGACCTGACGCTGCTGAACCCCCGGATGATCGTGGTAAGGAGGACTGACCTTTGGGACCAGGGAACCAGGAAAGGAGGCCAGTGGCGTTGAGCTGTCTGGGACACAGCTGCAGCCTCTTCTGAGCCTCCTGGCTATGCTGTTGGCACCTGATCCTGGGAGGGTCAAACCAGCCTTGAGTAACTTGAGTTTGTCTCTTCTCTGCAGGATGTTACCCCATACATGAACCCTGCACCTTTTACTGTTTCACCCAATACTCACGTCTCCCAGGTCTTCAACCTCTTTAGGACGATGGGCTTGCGGCACTTGCCGGTGGTGAACGCCGTGGGAGAGGTGGGTCTTAATTTTGGGCAGAAAAAGGAAGATGTCTGTGTTCACAGCTCTGTCCCCCTGTTGTCCATCCACCAGCCTTCTAGAAAACGTCCTAATGACAGTGCTGTTTCTGAGCTGAGGCTTCTCAGCCAGGAAGAAACATTAGGATCCCACTGGGCAGTTTCTCAAGCTAGAACCTCCTCTGGGTCGCCCCAACCAAGAGCCAGGGAGGACGTGGGTGCAGGTGCAGGGGGGGCAGAGTGGTGCTGGGTCCTTCTGAAATCCTCTCCCCCTGGCTGGGCGCCGCCCTTCCTGTCTCCCCCCTGGCTGGGTGCCGCCCTGCCTATCTCCTCCCTGGTTGGGCGCTGCCCTGCCTGTCTCCCCCCTGGCTGGGCGCCGCCCTGCCTGTCTCCCCCACTGGTTGGATGCTGCCCTGCCTGTCTCCCCACTGGTTGGGCGCCGCCCTGCCTGTCTCCCCCACTGGTTGGATGCTGCCCTGCCTGTCTCCCCACTGGTTGGGCGCTGCCCTGCCTGTCTCCCCCCTGGCTGGGCGCCACCCTGCCTGTCTCCCCCACTGGTTGGATGCCGCCCTGCCTGTCTCCCCACTGGTTGGGTGCCGCCCTGCCTGTCTCCCCCCTGGTTGGGTGCCGCCCTGCCTGTCTTCCCCATGGTGGGGCTCTGGGCTCTGCTCTGCATGTTTGTTGCCGTCTGTCTTCTGTTGGCCAGCAGAGGCTGCCAGTTCCCGCTGGCCTCATGCTTCCCAGAAGCACCTGGGCTTCTCTGTTGTATTCTAAATGTTTTTCTTCACCCTTGGCCTGCTCCTCCTGGAGAAAGGCACCTGTTCTTTGCATTCCGCAGTTCCCCATCTGTTGGAGGAATCTGTGACATTAAATGAGAGATTTTCGAGCAAAATACTTGAAGGGTTTAAGAAGATATAAAACCTAGTAATTATTACTGCACATTTTTTTCATTTCTTCTTCTTTTTTTGAACTTTTTTCCCTATTACACAAATAACTGTTTTTTCACTGTGGAAGAATAAGAGAATACAGATAGGAGAGAAAGAGAAAAAACAAAAGGACCCAAAAACAAAAACAAAAATCAAACCTTTATCTGTCAGATCCATATTAACTTTACAAGTCATTTCAGTATTTTTTTCTATGCATCTAAAAATAGAGATTTTGTATATCAAGCTTTAACGACAATGGATTCACTGTTCCTGCTGTTTAACAGCCTGATTGCTCACTTCCTATTCAGAAAATGATTTTCCATGGCAGAAAACACTCACCTGTGATATTATTTTAATGGCAATATAGCATTCCTTGGTGCAGCCTTATAATCACTTATTCAGTAGTCCTTGACTGTTGGGCATTTAGGTAGTTAAATTTCACTTCAGTGATCGTACTTTTGAGGGTTTTGATAACATATTGCCAAACAGCCCTCCAGGAGATCACACCTCTTTAAAATTAAGTAGCCCCATCAGCAGAACCCTGATGCAGCACAGATTGCTTTACGCAGCCTTGGTTGCAGCAAGTGCAGATGTGTTCCTTGAAAGATAACTGCCAGCTCCATTGATCGGTTCTGACTCAATTTGTAATGTGGCTTTGATGTCCCCAGCATCAGTGACGTAACTGCCAGCTCCATTGACCAGTTCTGACTCAATTTATAATGTGGTTTTGGTGTCTCCAGCATCAATGACAAATCTGAACCACCATAATGAATTCCAAGAAATGACTCTGTAGTTCTAATAGATGGTAATTATGAGATTTAACACACAACCTCCCAAAAGGCTTCAGGGGTTACGTGACTCCTTTTGCACCATACGTGAAGCAGGCTGGATGTGATGGGAACTGAGAACGCTAGAGGGAACATGTGTGCCCTGTTTAAAGAGACAATGAAATGCAGGCTTTAGCTGTCCCAGCTGAAACCTTTTCTGCAGCTAAACGTGTTCCCGTAGGCCTCCAGTTTATGGCTCTTAATTATTTGTTCATCTTTTCCTTATCCAGAGGCTAGGATGAGTTTGCCCAGTCATTCTGTCTTCATTAAAAAGCATGTATTAGACATTTATAAATGGATTTGGTCTCCCTCAGCTTACCATGGCCATCTGGGCAATTCTTTTTTTTTTTTTACTTACTTTTTAAATTTTTTTTAAAATACCAAAAAGCACCAAACAAATGCAAACATTTGTAACTTTTGATCATTCCGTTCTACATATATAATCAGTAATTCACAATATCATCACATAGTTGCATATTCATCATCATGATCATTTCTTGGAACATTTGTATCTATTCAGAAAAATAAATAAAAAGAAAACAAAAAAATTCATACATACCATACCCCCCACCCCTCCCTCTCACCGATCACCATCATATCACTCTAAATTTATTTTAACATTTGTTCCCCCTATTATTTATCTTTATTCCATATGTTTTACTCATCTGTTGATAAGGTAGATAAAAGGAGCATCAGACACAAGGTTTTCACAATCACACAGTCACACTGTGAAAGCTATATCATTATACAGTCATCTGCAAGAAACATGGCTACTGGAACACAGCTCTACATTTTCAGGCAGTTCCCTCCAGCCTCTCCATTACATCTTGGATAACAAGGTGATATCTACTTAATGCATAAGAATAACCTCCAGGATAACCTCTGGACTCTGTTTGGAATCTCTCAGTCATTGACACTTTGTCTCATTTCACTCTTCCCCCTTTTGGTGGAGAAGGTTTTCTCAATCCGCTGATGCTGAGTCTCAGCTCATTCTAGGGTTTCTGTCCCACGTTGCCAGGGAGGTCCACACCCCTGGGAGTCATGTCCCACGTAGAGAGGGGGAGGGTGGTGAGACTGCTCATTGTGTTGGCTGGAGAGAGAGGCCACATCTGAGCAACAAAAGAGGCCCTCTTGGGGGTGGGCAGTTCTTTTTTGCTCATGTTTTGCCAAAGCGTTTTATCCTGTGGGTGAGGGTGACCTGGGTCCTTTTCTTCTCTCCCTAGATTGTTGGGATTATCACTCGGCACAACCTGACGTATGAGTTTCTGCAGGCCCGACTGAGGCAGCACTACCAGACCATCTGAGGCTGCCTGGGCCCCCCCTTCCTGGGCCCGTGGCCTCTGGCAGGGCTGCCTGTGGAGGCGGCTCACTGACACTCACCTGCACAGCTGGCTGGGGCCATTCCAGGGCACGAAAGGCTCCAGTCACTCTCTCACTTGGAAAGTCCAGAATCATTGAACGCTTTGCTGGTCAGAGACTGGGGAGATGGTATTGAACCAGAAATATCAATAGTTTGGACTCTTCTGACTTTCTCAGCAAGCATCTTCCTGTTTCCTGCCCCCTGTGTTCCTACCGTCCAGTGTTGGTATAGGCCCCCCCACTAGTGCCTGGACCAGAGGTGGACGTCAGCCCTAACCCACGGAGTGACACTCAAAGCAGTTTTCTTTGCCCCCCTTTGCTGCTTTCTTAGAGAACCCAGTTGTTGCCTTAAACCATGGGAGGGACTTTGGCCAAGGCAAACTCTGGGGGGATGCCAGCTGCAAAAGGCAGCTCATTACTAAATTTAGGAACTGGGCACTGAGAGAACCATCCGTGTTTCAGGAAGGCCTTCCTTCACTGAGACGCTTAACTCAGCACCTCCTCTGATTTATTTTAGGGAAAGGTTCTGCTTCCTGGGTGGGAGCAGGTCCCCTCACCTGCTCCTGTGGTTTGAATCTCCTTAGAACCAGCACCCGCCAGAAGCACAAAATGTTAAATTCCGGTAATAGTATGAATGAAACATTTCACAGTAGGGTAAGAAGTGTGTCTATCTTTAACATTTCTGCTTTCTCTGCAGTTTGCAAATTACTCGTGGCCTCCTAGTCACCCATTTTCACCCTGATTTGTCCCTGGTCCTTTTCACCTCCATGAATTACTAAACCTCCCTAAATTTTATCTGTGTCTTCCTGGGAAAGCAGCTACAGCCCAGAGGATTTTGGCATCACCCCCCTGCAAGGTTAATGAAAAGCATGGCAGGCCCCCCTCCCCATGTAAAACTGCTTCACTTAGCTTAGGGGAAGGATACCGTTGTTTATAAGATGGAAAGGAGTAAACTTCTGAGTCAATGACCACTGAAAGGTACCTTTAAAGCCAGAGTGTTAGGAGAAAGCGGTTTATTAGAGGAAGAGGGTGTCAGCCTTTCATAAATTTCCCTCCCTTTCCTGCTGGTTGCCACCATCCCTAACTTCCTGAAGGGCTCAGAAATGGGGACTTCTGGAGGATCTGCTGTTCTGCAGGATAAAGACTCCCTCTACCAGCACATGCTCCAGAAGTTCAGCATGAGACGTAGGAAACCCTTCTCATTTCTTCCCATGACTTCCTTTCTCCAAGCTGGGTAAAATTGGCCCCCTCTGAATAGGCACCCAAAGTGAACATTTAAATATCAGACATTTGCACCTCCTCTTCTGCTCTCTCCTCTGCATCTTGGTCCCATCAAGCAGTCCTGTGGCAGATTTGCTTTGGGACTCAACGTGGCATTCATTTGCATTTAGATTTTTTAAAACATTGGTGCCTGGCTTTGGTGACACTGTCCTCTAACCCTCAGCCCTGAGCTGACTTCCTTTGTAGAGTCTGCCTTTTGAGCTGAGGATGGATGTTAGTCTTTGCCAGTTGAGGTCTCCGGCTCAGCATACTCAAGAGAATAATTGTCCTTAAATGAGGAGGTTCCTACAGGGTCTTTTTCAACTGCCTAGGGGACCACCTCCATTCTGCCCCATTTTCTTATCTCTTTGACAAAAATTATATAACTTGTAAATTTCTTAGCTTCCCTGGACGCACATGATTTGGGAAATAACGCTTCCACTAAATAGTTCAGGAAGTCGCAAGGACCAAAAGAGGTAAAGCCCTCTCAGGGTGATTGTGTTGGGCTAGCTGCCCCTGTTTTTTCATGGGGCTGTCGAGGTTTACCATATAGTTTCTTCCTTTTCTTAAGAAGGAAACCAGTTGCCTGAGTCAGGAGAAGGGCATGCAGTCTACCCCAGAAGCTCAGTCCTCCCCTTTCCACCTCTTACCCTAGCAGAATAGGGCCTGCGGGGGGCCTGCTGGTCTGCAGAGGCGGGTGTTGTTGGAATGCATCCCGCGGGCACCTCGTGTTATATTTAAGTCACCGGATATTTTGTTCCCGTCAGTTTAGCCCAGAGATAGACAATAGAATGCCAGAGCCCTCCACCCCCTGCACCCACTGGGTGGCCCAAGTCCTTGGGAAGGGCACCTTCAGTTTCCTTCCCGCCTCTGTCCACGTCTGCCCTTTCCAGATAAGCCCAAAGATGACCATTTCTCCACTTGTAACTAAATGGCAAGCTTTGCTTCTTTGATTTCTGTCAATTAAAAACCAGCATTTTCAGTATCTTACCTATCACCCAGCCCCAGAGAGTTAAGACTTCCATCATCCTCAGTAACATGGCACCCCGATAAAACAAAAACACAGAGGGGGGTCTGGGGTTAGTCAGGAGTGCGTTTCTGTGTTCCGTCCCCAGCTTGCTTTCTCATGTCCCACCCCACCCACCCCCCTGCCAGCCGAGGCACCTGCTGAGGGGACACAAGAGCCTGCTGTGTGAGCTGTTTTAACAATTCCTGGCTGGAATGGGCAGTTGCTTGCTTGACCAGCTGACCAGATCGCATTTCTGAGGCAGAATTGTGCAGTGACCCGGTCCTTGCCAGCAGGAGCACCTCTGCAAGGACCGGAAGCCCCTTTGTGGGTCCCGGCAGTATTGGGGGGCAGTGTCACCCCACGGTGCCTGCGGACAGCCGCAGCCTCCTGTTTTCTGTTTGCGCTGTTTGTTTGTACAGTAATGTTAGCTAATTCCACTGTGTATATAAATTGTATTTTTTTTTATTTGAAAAAGTCTATTTTTATTTGAACTTTTGGAACTTGGAAGTTCTCATTGTAACTGTAACACATCAGAATAAATATCTTCATCCGTCCCCTTTAGGTGTCTGTCTCCATCGAGTTCTTTCTCTAGGGTGGTTCTTGGCTTTTCATTTATTCCCTCTCCTGATATAGAAAATTGCAAAACTAGAAAGTACTTTCACAGTCTCAGTTCTCTCCTTACATAGCTCTCCCAGCGTGACTTCAATTCACCCATCTATATTAGACAACAGCCTTATTGAAAACAAAGTCCTATGCGTCCCAGCAAAACTCACCAAGTTACCACTGTTCTGGTTCTCCCCTCAGAGTAACCCAACTACATCTTGTTTTTGTGTCCTTTCCTCCTACAAAATCCACCTATTCCTTCCAGCTGCTGCTTTCCGTACAGTAGGTGGAGAATCCATTTATATTCCTGACAGTGTGTGTTTTGGAATTTGCCCACAGATTCTGCTGAGATCCAACCAGAAGAAATAAAATCGATGCCAGGTCTGTAGATATTCAGACCTTGCAGCTGGCTTCTGTCAGTGCCATCTCTCATTGCCTTTTGTTCATTTACTTTTGGTTTTGCAAGAAATGTGTCTGTCTCTGTCTCTATTTGATCTGCCCCGTCACCCTTCCTCAAGTAGTGGGAGCAGTCTCAGATCCAGGCTCCATCTCCTGTCCCCAGGTGGCCTCCAAGCACCAGGGGGCATCTTCTGTGTTTTAATTTGGCTCTTTAAGTTGATTCCAATGAGAACCCACTGTGCTCTATGATACCCTGGAGTCCATCCACCTGTAGGGACTCACATTCCCCAGGGCCAGACCTCAGGGACCAGAATTTAAATGAAAGCTTTTTTTCTGACTCTTTCCCCCTTGTCCTGTTAGTCATTTTCTGCTTCTTGGTTTTCTGCCTTTTGATGATTGAAGTCTAAATAAGGAACATTTTTTAATTGGAAGTAGTTAGATTTATTTAGAGCTCTCCCTCCCACCCTACTCCCTAACCAACAATTCTACAAGGAGCAAATTGTTACTTTATTTCGCCTTTCCCCAATTTCTGTATAAGATCAAGACAATTTCACCAATATTTATCCAGCATCGACTGCTGTGTCCTGCAAAAAGAGCCATTTACCCTCAAGGAGCATGCAATCCAGGAATATAGAGGCACAGAATTGGGTACCACAGCACATTTTCATAGTAGTTAACATGCAGAAGACTGCCCAGGGAGAAAGGAAGATTAACTTTTGGGGCACATGGTATCAGGGAAGGCTTCAAGGAAGAAGTGGCATTTACAATGAGCCTAGAAGAATGAGTAGCATATCCTCAGGAGGACTGGGTAAAGGGCATTTCAGGTGGAAGAAACAGTATAAATTAGGTCATGGAAAAGGGAACACGTCGGTAGAGGGAGTGTTGGAGGAGTGTGGTAGAACCTAATGGGGAGAGTAGGGTGTGAGGGTAGTGGATGGGAAAATAGTATACTATCCCTGTTTCAGGAGAACTTAATGCCTGGCATTTTCTAAGGATAACACCCTTTCAGAAGCAGATAAAAAGAAGCTGTGTCTTCTCCAGCAGCTCTCACATTCTCAGTAAAATCTTCAAGTCCAGCCACCTTGGACATGAATTAGGGAAAGATGGCTATTTTTTAGACGTGTGTTGTACCCAAAAGGCATATAAACTTGTGGATTGTCAGCAGAGCAAGCATTTCTTTCTCCACTTTGCTCAACTTTTAAACATAGCACTCTGCCTAGTTGTTATTGTTGTTGTTTTTTTTTTTTTCCTGAACTAAATGTGCAACTCACTCAGGTCCACTCAAAATGCAACAGAAAATTTAGTTTTATAAATGTCTTTTAAAAAATAACCATAAAGCCCTATGGAGTAAAAACTGTCAATTGAGTACACACTACTTTAGATGTAACCAGAGAAGCAGCCCAGATACTTTCAAGTTTCTGTTCAATTAATGGCTTCCCTAGACATAAGCAAATCTGAATCAAAATAAGAGCTCTTTAGGTCTCCCGGGTTTTTTTTCAGGACTCTTGACTGGGGCTGAGTAGAAGCAGTGCAGATTGAAAACTGCAGTTTGAGGCAAAAAAGGAAAAGGAAAAATGAGGAAGAGAAGAAGGGATAAAGGGAGGAATAGAGGGAGGAAGGAATAAACAGGGCATTCTCTCTAACAAGGACTATTGGGTTGAATTCTCTCCCCCAGAAACAAATCACACCAACCCAAGCCTTTGCCTTCTGTCCATGGTGCTGAAGTTTATTCGTTTTCAAACTGCTTTCAGTAAATGTGAGAATTTACCCTAAATTTTAATGCATAGGTGGGAGACACAGGATGCCACAATTAAACCATTTTTATCTAAACTTAGCATAAAAATGCGAGAACTGCTGACAGGAAGCTGCAGCTTGAATAAAGTGCTCATCACAACTCAACTTGACAGTGACATGGGACAAGGTTGCAAGAGAGACCCAGGGGTGAAGGTCTCTCTCCCAGTCTGCAGGGGCCTGGCCCGTCTTTTCCTCCCTGGCTGTTATCTTCGGTACTACAAAGAGAACAGAGAAACAAAAGCTTGGCTTAGTGACCTGGCTTTCCTGGAAAAGTGGATTTAAGATGACTGTGCTAACTCTCTTAACTTGACCCCTGACCGTCTACTCCCCACCTACCCCCAACTCCCAGACTGATGACCCTCTGCGTTTCATGATTGGTACACAGTCTACTCATGAGAAGTCAATGAAGGCAAACCTTGTCAATTTCGTTTGCTATTTCATGTTCTTGCATTTCTAAGGGAGGTACATGAACTACCAACGAGCAGTTCACAATGCTTGCCTTGTGAACATTTCAATTTGCCAGTGTTAGTGAAAGTAGCTTTTTGTTTACACTTTCTCAGCACGCTGTAGCTGAGGATGCTGGCATCATCCTGAGACTCATGGGTCATCCATCAAATCAGAGCAGAAAACTCAAAGGGAACAAACTTCTACACTGGTTCCTTTCCTGCTGAAGTTTCCCCCAATGGTGTTCTTTGACGAGGTATGAGCCTCAAAAAAACTATAATTTCTCTCCTCCCTATCCCATTCCCATGTCCCACTCCACTTACCCGGAAGCTATTGCACCCCAGTCCACTCTGGGCTCCAATCCTGTCCATCCTGCCCCCAAAGCAGCTGGATCTCCGCAGGCTCCGAGGGGCAGTGAGCAGAGCCCTCAGCTTGTTTTTCAGGAGGGCAGATCTTTCGGAGGAGTCCCATGGTCCCCGCCCGAGGGCTCCCCCATCTCGTTGGGCTGAGCTGAACTCTCCGGTCCAAGGAGGCACCTCAGGGAGCGGGTTGAGAGCTGCCCCAGCCTCATCATTCTGATCACTTAGTACTTGTGGGGGCACAACTTCATCTTCTAAAGGCATCTTCTCCTCCAAACGGTCCAGCAAATTCTTTACAAAGGGAAAATACAGGGAGAGAACTCACTGACTTGGAGAAAATCAACAAGAACAGCCCAGTATCAGAAACCCCCCTGGTCCAAAACTGTGCCCCTCTCTTGACCCTACCTTGAAATCCATCAGGTCTGCATTGGACACAGGATTGTACACAGGGTTAGCTCTGGTTTGATCTGGAATCTGAAATGCCAGAAAGAAGAGGAAGCCCACAGAGATGGTAGGGAAGAAGCCCATGCTGGAGTGGGTCAGTGACCTGATAATGGCTGCCTCTTCTATCTCTTCTCTTCTTCCCTTGTTCGTCCTTCGTTTGTCTCTGTCTCCCAGCTGCCCTGTGCCTCCTCTTTTTATAGCCCCTCCTTCCAGCTCTCTGAGTGCACAAGAGAGATGGAACCCTCCCCATTCCATCACTTGCAGTGATAAAGCAGCTGAGTGAGGAGCCAGCAGAAGATGCCCTTTTAAAGTTATCAGTCCAGTAGAGCTTGTCACAGCCCTCAACCTTGAGCAGCCCCTACAACCCCCCAGACCCTCAGCTGCAAGAGCCACATTCTTGTTGATTTGCCTCAAGAGGTTCCCACTTCAAAGGTGTGAGAAGAGCAAAAAAGAATCTTTGGCTATCTCACACCGATGCCTCAGGGTTCTTTCTCTTGGGCAAGGGGACCCATGCGGGGAAGCAGTGGGTGAGGATTGGCCGGCGCCCAGCTTCCCCAGTTTGTTTATGGCTCAGCTGTCAGGGGCTCCAAATAAGGGCGGGAGGGGAGGAAATGGCAGGCAGCCGACAGCTCGGGACAAATTAGTCCAGATGCTCAAGCTGACTTCACACCTGACTCATCAATGGGAGCGGGCAGGCCTCTTGCCTCGAACGGGGCTGCCCTCACTCCTGGCAGTCACTCCCAGCAGTCAGGTGAAGAGGAAGCTATTTTTTAGAGTATTAAGTCAGCCAGAAGCCAAATGTGATGAATGTCCCAAGTTCAGCTCCCCATATAAACACCAAGAAAATTTTGGGAACATAGTCTTTCCTCTCCAAACTCTTTCTCTTCCACACACTTCCAAACCACCTCCCCACCCCCAAGGTTATAAGGATCTAGAAGCTTAGAGCATCCTGATGTTTCATTTGCTGCATATAAAAGCTCAGACTCTTTAAGTTTGAAGGTACAATGTCCTTCCATCACCTTTCCAGGAAAGCTTCAATGGCGAGTTGGCTGAAGGAGTGAGATAGGAGGCAAATGTGATGCACAGATTCCCTTAAAGTCCTCCATGTTGTTCTCCCGGTCTAAAAATATGACTGGACCACTTAGAGCTTCAATTTTCCTGGCCCCTGAAAGATAAATACGAGGCAGCAAGGTGGTCTGCATTTAATGAAGGCCCTTCCCTCCATCTGCTAAGCACTGCACTCAATGTTAGTATACCATTCAATGCAACATACAGATGGTGGGGGAAGGGGAAGATGGGGACACTAAATTGGATGGGTTGAGAACTTTGCATTGGTAGCACAGTTACATTAGTCTGTGGGCCTTAGTTTCCCCCTCTGTAAAATGAGGGAAATGTAAAAACCTGCCCTGCTCACCTCACAGGTGAGGTTTGAACAAGCTAATAATGTCTGAAGGCATTTTGAAGTATACAGTTGCAAGGTCATAGGAAAGGTAGCCCTTGTTGGTGAATTATGATGTGCCAGCCAGTGTGCTGAGAGCTTCACATGGATTATTTCATTTTCATCACAACTCCCAGGAGGCAGGTAGTACCGTTGCCATATGAGGGGACAGAACTGAGACTCCGAGAGGTCGTGTCAACTGCCCAAGTGGCAAAAGCAGGACTTGAGCCCTGGGTCTGATCCTAACACCTGGATTCTTACTCTATTTCAAGTACACACGACATGACAGTTCCCAAACAAGCTGTTAGAGATGAATTGTATCCTCCCAAAAGACCTGTTCAAGTCCTAACCCCCAGACCCATGAATGTGATTCTATTTGGTAAAAGGATCTTTGAAGATATGACTGAGATGAGGCCAAATTGGAATAGGGTGGACCCTAGCCAATATGATGCTGACTTTCTAAGAAGGGGAGATTTGGACTCAAGGAGAGAGAAAACAGCCAGTGATGGAGGCCAAGATTGTTATGCCATGGATTGCAGAAAAGCCACTGCCAGAGCCCTAAAGACTTCAGAAAAAGGATGGCCCTGACGATACCTGCAGATTTCAGACTTCTGACCTCCAGAACTGAGACAATAAATTCCTGTTACTTTAAGCCACCCAATCTGTGGTACTTTGTGATGGAAACCCTAGAAGATTAAGAGACACCCTTTAGGTGCAGTTTTCTGATTAAACACACCTCCATTTCCCACCTTTCTAAATACACCTGGGCAGCTCCTTTGTGTGTTTTGTGTCTCTGTGTGTTTAGAGTGCTCTCCTTTTGGACTATCTCAAGGAAAGGGCTACATCCAATCCCCATGACTTGTTTATACACCTAATGTATTTTTATCTATTCTGTGGGAGCTCAGAAAATGTGTGTGAATGGCCAGTCTGGTCCTGGCCAAATCCTTCCCCAGCTGTGCACACTCTCTGGTTGACCAGATGGACAGAATGCTACACTATGATAAAGCAGGAAAACAGGACCAAGAGTGGTCAAAAGTCACCAGAAGCATGCAGGGTGATTTTATTCTAAGAGTGAAGGAAAAGGGGACCCTCTTTAGCAAGTTTGGGGATTTGGGTCACTAATTTGGCAAGCCAAACTCAACTTGAAATCTGAAATGGGTGCGATTCTGAATAGGAGTTCTGGGGGGCAAAAACCGTTGTGTCCTGATGAGTTCCTGGAATGTGCTCACAGTGTAATTGCCCAGTTGGCAGAGTTATTATCAGCAAAGGAGATCCAGCGAGCAGGCTCACTGGGGGGAACTGGTGCTCCTTGCTGCATGCGTCACACAGCCTGTCTCCTGGAGATGCCCTTTGAGACAGACCTTTGATGCAGGCAAAGACTGCCAGGGTGGCATCATAGCAATGGCTATGGCTCTGAGGGCCACTGCTGCTTCTCTGTCCTGAGCCACTTCTGAAGTCTGCAGGTGGCCCAGGGAGAAGTGGAAGTCCCACCCAAGGTTCCAGAAAGAGGATTTCAGAATTTCCCACTTCCTTTAATTAAAGTCACTTTTCCTCTTCCAGAGTGAAAGTGGAGTGGGACATGAGCATCGTTCATTGAGTTTCTTCTATCAGCCAGGTATTTATTATTCTTATCATTATTGTTATTTTTGGCAAGAAAAGGGATATTCCGTTTTGCTGCTCTGAAAGCTTTATGCAGAACCAGCCATGCCACCTGCACAAACAGGACCCAGCAGAAACACAGAAAATCCTCAAATGCGTGGATCATCCCAAATCACATTGCAGCCCTTGATTTCAGCCTGAAATGGAAAATGACTTGATGTAAAGTTTCTCTCTGTTTCCATGCCCCTGCTCTACTTTGGGGTGTGTGTGGAGGAGTTAATATTTAAGGGGGTGTTCAAAAGTCAGCCTATAGGAATAAGAAAGAAGAAAAGCCAAAGACACAGAAAATCAGACCCACCTCCCACCCCCATGTGTCCCACCAGCTGAAAAATCAAAAGCATTTCTTTATCACTGGAAAGAAGTAGTCTTAGTCATATGTGAGCATTGCAAGTGGGTGAGAGAATCCAGAATTTGAGCATCTCCCATTTCTAGCCCAGAGTTTGCTTTCCCACCCTCCATGAGGTCCCAGAAACATCATTCATGAGCAGAACTGAAAGGAAAAACTGTCACATTCATGACATGATTCTGTTAGAACCAAACAGTCTAGAACAGAAGGCTCAGTGGGGCGAAATTGGGAGGACACCGTTGCATACTTAAGAGATGGGTGTTTCCAGGTGTGAAAATGATGCTGTGTGTGTTTGGTGCCATAAGGAGGTCACTGGGGACTGGAAGTTGGGGGCAGGGCCCAAAGCAGAAGAAGGAAATAGGTAAAACTTACTTCCTCAGCTGGATGATGAAAATCAGTTCCTCCAAAAAAAAATAATAATAAAGCTTGAGGCAACAGCTCACTTGCTAAAAGCCTTATGGGGGTTCTGTTTTAGTCTGGTAAAACTGCTGAAAAACATAATATACCAGAAATGGGCTGGCTTCTAACGCTGGGAATTTATTAGTTTACAAGCTTATGGTTCTGAGGCCACAGAAATGTTCAAATTGAGGCATCATTCAGACCATACCTGGACTCCTCTGTCAGATGCCAAGGCACATGGTGAAATTCACTGGTCTTTCCCTTCTCTTCTGGGTTCCAATATTCCCAGCTTCTGGCTTCCTCTCTGTTTCTATGGCTTTCTTCTTCAGCTTCTGTGCCTTTCTCTTTTAGCTTCTGTGACCATCTCTCTGTCTTCTGTGTGTATCTCTCCCTGTATTTCTTTCTCTTATAAAGGACTCCAGTAAAAAGATTAAGACCCACATGGGTCATGCCTCAACTGAAATAACCTAATCAAAAGGTCCCACCCTCAAGAGGTCTACACCCACAGGAATGAGTTCACTTTAAGACCATGATCTTCTGAGGTTCTGCAGGTTCTAATCCAAGGGAAGTAAGAGTGAAAGAAAAAGATAGTGTATTAGTTAGTAATTACTGCGTAACAAATTACCCCAAAACTTAGCAACTTAAAAAAACCCACATTTACTATCTCATTGTTTCTGTGGATTAGGCATCTGGAACTGCTTAGCTGGTTGCCTCTGGCTCAAGTCTCCCACAATGCTACAGTTAAGGTGTTTGCCAGAGCTGCAGTTATCTCAAGGCTCGACTCCGGGAGACTCTGCTCTCAAGCACACTCCTGTGGCTGTCAGGAGGCCCCAGGTCCTTGCTGGCTGCTGGTCGGTGTCATGGATCGAATTATGAGCACCTGCCCCAAAGACACGTTCAAGTCCTAACCCCAGAACCTGTGAATGTGAACTTATTTGTTACTAGGATCTTTGAAGATGTTATGAGTTAAGGTGAGGACCTAAGCTCATATGACTGGTGTCCTTATAAGGAGAGGAAATCTGGACGCAGATACAGAAACAAAGGCAGAGAGACGGCCAAGTGACGGAGGCAGAGATGGAGTTATGCTGCCACAAGCCGAGAAACGCTATGGTTTTCTGGCAACACAGCAGAAGCCAGAGGAGAGACGTGAAATGGATTCTCCCCTTTAAGAGGAAGCATGGCCCTTGCCAACACCTTGAATGCAGACTTTAAGACTTCAGAACTGGGAGCTAAAAAATTTCTGTTGTTTAAAGTTTAGCTCAGTCACCTGGGTCTCAGGATTCCTGAGTCATTTGTCAATAACCTAATCATTCAATTTTTACACTGTACGTTTGTTAAACAGCTGACTCAGGCGCA
Source organism: Myrmecophaga tridactyla (assembly GCA_004026745.1). NCBI lineage: Eukaryota > Metazoa > Chordata > Mammalia > Pilosa > Myrmecophagidae > Myrmecophaga > Myrmecophaga tridactyla. The sequence continues at coordinate 52,013 of PVIY010011776.1, forward strand.
CAGTGGCAGGGAGAAGGGGAGCTCCAGAGTCAACCATTGCAGAAGGGAGGTAGCTGGTTTGTCCATTGAGTCCCTCGGGGACCACATTTACTCCTCAGGTGGGGTGAGATTCTGCTCCCCAGCCCGTGGGGGATGGGGGAAGGAGGTGACCATTTTAGGAACCACTGGAGTCATTGAAGAGAATCCTCAAGAAAATCCAAGTGGAGAAGGAAGATGAAGAACTTTGACACAAGGCAGGCGATGCACGTCTGGTTTTCCCCTTCGCTATGTCCTCCCTTTCCCCTGCACTTTCAGAGATAGGGTACCTGGGTTCTTTGCAGCCAGAAAAAATTATCCAGTTTCTCTTCCAATTTTCTCTTCCCCATTTTATCTTGAGCTTCAGCTCGTTAAGAACTAGGAACCACCTAGCGGTTGAGGACATAGCGTCCCTGGCTCCCTCGGGGTGCCTTGGTTCTTGAGACATCTTTTGAGTGCCTGCAGAGAGAGAGACCACGGGGACAGAATCCCAAAGCAAAAGTGGCAGAGAAAGAAGATAGGAAGAGCTCGGTTCCAAGAGGAGCTGCACCAACCATGGCCTCCCCCAGCCTGAATTACTTATTTTGAGTCAATATGGCTATCATTTAAAACAATAGTATTTTTGTTTGTTTGTTTTTGTTTTTGCCTTAAAGTGTAATTTATTGAGCAAACCCAGTCACTGCACACATCTGAAATGATGGCACTAATAAAAGCAACTGACTGAAGACTTTTAAAACAAAATTTTTCCCATCATAGAAACTTTAATACCCTCTGATTTGGTGGCCTCCATATCACCATGACACAACTAGATTGCACACGATAAACTAGGAAAATTTAGCTGAAGAAAAGGATGCTATTTAATTCCCTAAGACACTAAGTATTGTTTTTTTTCTATACATGAAGAAACGCAATCCTGACCAAATATGAAGAAATAACGCATAAATGTGATATGTAATCAATGGCACCATCTGTTAAAAAGCAGTGTATGTGAAAATGTCATTTTATTATATAGATTGCACACAGAATTTCAGGAATTAAAAGTAAAATGACATAACCTGCCAAGCCAACCAGGACCATTCCAGCCAATCCTAAAGAACACCTAGGGCAATATATAAGATTCTACAAGGGCTCCATGCATTAGAGTGACTTTCCAGAAACCTACAACCTCCAGATGAGTCCCTGGTCCAGTTAAGTTCTGAAACCTAGCCCAGCCTCTCCAGAACATCAGCTAGTTCCATCTCCCTACTGCGTATTAGTGACAGACCCTTCCCATATCACAAATTTAGAATTGCCAAAACCCAAACACCCCTATAGAGAGGGATGGAAAGATCAAAGGTGATGGTGGAGTTATACACAGAAGATAGGACTTAACAAATGAATATGAATGCTGAATCATTACATTTATATCTCTTTTAGTTTCCAGTATTTTAGAGCAGTTAGAAGTAAAAACCTAAAACTGTGAAATTCTAACGCATGTCAAACTGTGAAATATGTTCTACAACTAGTTGTGATGCTGTGCTTCGAAATTTATAGCTTTTTTTGTACATATGTTATTTTTCACAAAAAAAGAAGGAAGAAAAGTCTATTGTGATGATAAAAAAATATTTAAGCCTTCTAGCCTCCTGTATTCTGGAGCACCTAGAAGGAAACATCTGAGAGGATCATATGGTAGCCCGTGACAAACTCTGGGTTCTGTCCTGTAACTGCTTGTTGAAGAGTGCTTTGAAAACTTTGCTTTTTTATTTCTTTGCTTTGTATATGTGTTATACTATACAATAAAAAAGTTAAAAAAAATTTCTGTTGTTTAAGCCAACTAGAACTAGTCTTTGGTACTCTGTTATAGCAGCCCTGGCAGACGGAGACAGCTGGGGACGTCGGTTCCCTGTCACATGGGCCTCTCCACTGCATTGAGAGAGAGAGAGAGAACAGTGACAGAAGCCACAGTGTCTTTGTAACCTAATCTCGGAAGTGTTCTCTCATCACCTTTTTTCTATGCTATTCATTAGAAGTGAGTCATTAGCTTCAGCTCACACTCAAGTGGAGGGGGCACACGAGGGTGAGACACCAGGAGCTGGACATCACTGGGGGCCATCTCGGAGGCTGCCCGCCACAGGCAGGGAAGGAGGGAGAGCAAAGATAGTGATATGTTACCAAACTGGCCACAGCTTTGCTTTAAAAGCATCTTAGCGGTTGATGGGCAGGTCATGCTGAACAAATCCATAGAGCCTCATGGAACACAGCACCTGGGAGAAGTCCATGGGGGCAGGAAAGATGAGCCTCTTACCCGCAGGCTCCTTCCCATCTCCTGCCTCTCACTGGTCAAAGCCCACGCTCCAGCCCCAGCTACTAAATCTCCTCACCCAGGGCCAGGCTATCCAGTTCCTCCAGGCAGCAGTTAGGGAAGCTGCATCTCCAGGGTCCAGTGCAGCCATGACCTGACCTGGCTTGGCAATCTCTCCTTGCTGGTGGGTGCTGTTCATGTGGGCACTTGGGGGGGGTTGGTGTCTGGAGGTCAGCGGGGGTGGGAGTGGGGATGGGGAGCAGCCGCAGGAACCACGTCAGTCATTGCTAAGGTTGCATTTGCTGGGAAGTCAGAGGTGCAGGCTGGCAGAGCAGACACGAGGTGGTGCCTGAGTCAGTTTCAGAGCACCGCTATATCCCGGCATCTAGCACAGAGCCAGACACCTACTTTAGAAAATATTTCCTGAATGACTGAGTCCATGAGTTTGCCTTCTGTGCCTCTCCCACCCTCCCACCTCCCAGGCATATACACAGGTGCTCACCACTGCACCTTGCCCTCCCTGGGTAGCCCACAGATTCTACTTTCTCCCCTGATGCAGAAAGGGCTGAATCAGGGGAGCCTGGAGTGGGGAGGCCAGTTAAGAAGCCGGTGTGCCTGCATCGGCATGAATGATGAGGGCTCAGACCAGGAATGGGAGGTAAGGGTCGCGTGCAGGAGATGCTGGAAGGAAGGAGTGGGTGGGCATGGTGCCTGATCGGGTGGGTCCAGCCAGACGGGAGTCAAGGAAGATTTCAAGGGCTGGCGTCATCAAGGGTGGGCACTGGAGAAGGTTTAATCATTTGGGAGTGTCCCGTTTGAATTCTTCTGAAGTTGAGACAAAGATTCAAATATAAATAGTTTTATCTTGGAGACAATCCCAGGAAACATCAGCAGGAGAGTGGGGAAGTGACACAGGGAAAGAAGGACGTCAATTCCCACCAGGGGCAATTGGAGCTTGACCTTTGCCCCAGTCCCTCTCCAGGACTCAAGGAACTGGTGTGAAACAGTGTCTTAAACCACTTGGATGAGCATCTTGGTATTTGTTAATTCTCCAGCATGCCCTTCCTGCCCAAAGGGGACCAAGTCGGCTCCAGCTGCCAAGGAAAGACCTCAAGAGAAAAGTGCAGGTACTACAGACGGAAGCAGCTTCAGTGTGCACTGAGCAGTGAGGCAAGAGACTTCAGACCAGCAACGACAGAGTCGAAGCAAGGAGAGGTATAGACTTTAGAGCGGGAGTCAGTTGCCCAAGGCAGATATGAAATTTGATTTTTAAAATGCTCCAGGATATCCAGACAGCTGTACTGGGCTGGGTCCTGACCCTAATGGGAGAAATGGGTCATGTTCTGGAATAGAACTTTGCTTGGGGAAAAGACCCAAGTAACAGGATGTATCACATGTATGGTGTCACCATTGGAGCCCTATGAAGCTAAGGCAGTGGCTGATAGGTCCTAGTGAGAGAGAGATAGAACACTGAGAATATGGCGTGAAGACAAATGGCCAAGTTCATGATCTTGTCTAGACTTGGCCCTGCAGGAAGAGGAAGAGACAGGCACTTATTTTCCTTGCCACAAATCATTCTCAGAAGGGTCAAAGTTGCTGCAGGAGGGATGGAGAGCGGCTCAGCACTCCTTGAGGAAGTCACAGCTACAGAATTGGTGCCATATCGCTTCTCGGCCTTTTGGCTAAGATCAAGTGTAGTATCTGTTCTTATCAGTTTAATATCTGATATGTCCTCTATCCGAGGACAATATATTAAATGGATTTTTGAAGCAGGGAGATGGAATAGGAGCTTGCTCTGTCCACTCCACGCATCGACCTGGTATTGCAGTACTTCCAGGAACGGTGCACCCCCTCCTCGACTGCAGTGTGAACTGACAGACTTAGTGTTGTGTTTTTTTGTTTTTTTGTTTTTTTTGCTTATTCTTCTGATTTGCTTCTTTTGTTTACCAGACGATGTCTAAGCGCTCTTCCTGTTTTTCCTCCTGAATCTGCTCGTACGGTCGTCTTTTTCTCTTTCCGTTTTTCTTTTCTGTTGTCCCGTCCTTCGTTCAGGGCGATGGCCAACCCAAATTTGGCGCAAGTGGTAAATAGATGCTAGGTAATAAGTCTTGTGTGAGTACTTTCCTTGTGCTGCACGCAGCAGGCCCTTTGATCGGTACTTTCTCCAAGCTGCGAGAGAGCTTCTCTTTGTCGCACGAACTGCGTCAGCTGCTCCTGGCTCACTCTCTCTGTTCTAGCCTAGGTCTTACGCTTCCCGGTGGTTGTAGCTCCCGTTGTTACCAGCATCATACTCTCCGTTCACCTTCTGCCATACCTGCCACCTTCCTCTGTCTTCACTCACCCTCCACGCACCATGTTCTTTACCTCTATTAACCCGGAAAAATAAAAAAAATAAAAAATAAAATTAAAAAAAAAAAAAAAAGAATTGGTGCCATGACATGACTCTGCCTACCACTGTCCTAACTTCCCCCATCTTCTGGCAAAGCCAGTCCACCCTGCTCCCAAATCCCTGTGGGTTAGAGAAGACCTTCCTCCGGTCTGTTTTCACCAGCAGTTCTTTCTAGGGGGGAGTCAAGTGACAAGCACCTGAGATAAATAATTTGGTAGTTTCTTTGGGGGACAAGATTGATAATAGGAAAATTAGGGAGGTTGAGACAATGCCTACAGTTACACAGGGACAGGGTCACAAGTTAGGAAGGGCTGGTTTTAAAGGGTGTCCATAGGCAGCACAAACACCAAACACATAGGGAGATTAATTTGATTAACCCAACCCTGCTGGATATATCAGGCTACCCACTCCCCAGCCTCAGCAATCACAGTTAATTCTTTCACAGGTCACTTCGGGGTCCTCTTTCTTGGAACTTTGCTGGGGAAAAAGGCCCAAGTAACGGGATGTATCATGTCACCACTGGGGCCCTATTTGTGGAAGCTCTGGGCCTCAGCCTGCAAGCATTCTGAAATGCTGGCTGCACTTGGGAGGGGGTGCATGCATCATCTAAACAGGAGGGAAAGGCCGCCAGCAGGCGGTGGCCCCAAATGTTGAACAGAGTGATGCCACCAGGAGGGCATTAAGAGGGGGACAGTCCCTTCCAGCAGCAAGCTCAACTCATTGACTTGGTAGAGGCTGGGTGGTACAAAGGTGAGGAGCTGGGGTGCTGGGGTCAGGTTACATGGGCTTCAGTCCTGGCCCTGCCACTTAGTAACTGTGTGACTGTGAGCAGGTTATGTAACCATCCTGTGCCTCAGTTTCCCCATCTGTAAAATAGAGGGCAATGAAAGTTCTTATTCCATAGAGCTGTGGTGAGGATTATAGGACCTAAGTAAAGCACTTGGAACTGTGCCTGGTACATAAAGTCTTTATAAATGTTAACCATTCTAATTACTCAGATGTTAGACAAAGACAGTTCACAGTTTCGTGGGAAAGTAAGCGGCTCGGAAATCTCATTCGTTACATCTTAATCTGACCTCATTAAATATCAATAACCTCTGACCTGGGTTAAAATGAGAAATAGGACAAAGAACCACCACTCCCAACTCCCTATCACTCAAAGAAACATCAAGTGAGCAAACCAGCAGGGCGGTGAGAACGCAACTCCAGGCTGGGGGGTGCGGGGGGAGAGCACAGGCTCAAGAGTCACTGGGATCCCTGTTCAAATCCCTGTTCATTTAGTGGCTGCATGGTTTAGGCAGAGGGCTTTATTTATTCCAAATCTCGGTTTCCTCATCCAGAAAATGGGAGTAATAATTGTCCTTACCTCCTGGTTCTTTCCCTCCTCTGCTGAGCTAGGGTCATAAAAGGCACTCTGGACATGAGCTAAGGCTCAGGAAACTGGAAGCATTGGAGGGTTCGGCAGCAATCTGGAGTGCCTGGAATGTAGAATGCACAGGAAAGGGGCTCCTAGAGGAGATGGTCAGTGACCCCTACCAGCACTCCTTGCTGATTAAGTCAACTCAGTAGGATGCTGGTGGCTGTCTCCTCTTCTGCTTCAGAGTGAAAGTCCCCTCTCTCTGGGCAGAGAGGAAGTAATGATGCAAACCCCAGGGGAAGAGCCCCCATAAAGCTGGACCTCTTGTCAGACACCTCTATACTCGGGGACTTGAGAAATGAAAATGCTCTTGAAAGGTTTTGAAGGCTCCATTCCCAGATGACATCAGGAATCGGAGGCTTGAAGCTGAGGTTTGGAGCAGGATGAGGGCTCACCTCCATTCAGGAATGCGAATGAACTGATGTGTGACACATACACAGCTAGCAGCCCACAATCTCAGGCACATCAGCTGAGATTGCCTGGAAACAGTAGCCCCCACAGGGAGCGCCACTAATGGTGCGATTTCAGGCAGTGGGAGACAAGTGGGACAGACGCTGCGACACATGCCTTCACGTTGCATGGACACACCTCAGTGCCCAGCCCTCTCCCAGGAAGAAACTGCCCTGCTTTCAAAGTGTCTCATGTGCTTGCAGTGTTTACAGACATGTCAGAGCCCGATCAACCTTTAAAAAAAAGAAAGCCCCTCCCACCGCAGAAGTCCAGCACTCCAGGCCCTTGTTCCCACTCCACCATTTAAAACACGTCTGTGCCCTTCCAGAAAACACAGGATTTTGTTTGTTTGTTTTGGGAAGTGATGGATTACTTTTAATGCACATACACAAATCAGTTTCAAAAGAAAAATTTATAATGTTGGCTTTATTTCACTTTATGCTCAAAGGTAAGAACAGTATTATAAAACAGCCACATAAATAAATAAATAGATGAAAATAAATAGGAATCACTTCAACGGGATCATGGGGTTGAAGGATCCCCTGGGGGGACCAGATGCAGATGCTGTGGCCAGAACTTTCTTTTGGTTCTTCTTCTTCCTCACTGTAGGGGGAAGAGAGAGGGGGTGATAGCATTAGACGGAAGGCTGAGGGAGGCAGGATCTGTGCTTTCCCTCGCCATGTTCTGCCCACCTCCCACACACCCAACCGGCCTGTCCTCAGCTGATCTTGAGATTTGATGGCTTAGAACAGTCAATTTCTCTGGGTCTCAGTTTCTTTATCTGTAAATTGGGGGTAATGGTTGCCCTAATGATCCTGACCTCTGCCTGGGCAGCTAGACACAGTTTAGGGCAAAGCAGGGGACGGAATGTCTGGGATGCCTTCTGTTCTAGGGAGAGGTTGCCAGTCAATGAATGGGCTCCACCTTAGGGCCTTTTGGCCTCTTTTGGTGGGGGAGGTGGGGGTGGTGAGAAGGTGGGAGTGGTGAGAAGGTGGGTGAGAAGGTGTACAGACATTATGGGGTCTACATTGAATATCTCCAGAAAGGGCACATCTTAGTAAGAGGGAATGATGCCCAGGTGTCCTCAGAGACTACTGACACAAACGAGTGACGCTAAGGGTGGAAAGCATTGGAAGGGAGGTGGGTGTGCAGAACGGGCCTCACCAGTGCAGCCCAAGCTGCTGCGGGAGCTGATCTGGTCCAGCCTCTGCCTGAAACAGCCTGAGTCACGCCTCTTCTTTGAACTGCGTACCTCGGGCAGGGCCTGGAGGACAGCAACTCTGGGAGGAGGGAGGCCGCTGGCGGGAGCTGCTTCCTCAGCCTCCCAGGCTACAGCTGGGCCTTGGTCCTGCTGGTGGGGCTCCAGGGCTGCCCGCTCCGCCTGCAGCCGCGAGACCATGTCCTGCAGAAGGTCCAGCAGCTCCTGTGATGGGGAGGGGGGGACCTGAGCCTCAGAGACCTGCCCCCCACCCCTCGCTTAGTGGTGCCCAAGTGAATCCATGGCCTTGGGTACAGGCTTCGGGTACCCATTCTCACCGCTTCTGTACTCCCTTATTACTAATTCCCACAGGAAGGGACCTTTCTGGGGACAGGAGGTTCCGACTTGTTAACTGCTGCTGCCGGTGCCCTCCAAGCCGGCCACGTCTACACAGTCCCACAGCGCTCACCTGTAGCCGGGGCAAATCCGAAGCCCGGCTGGGGAGGCTCAGCGGGTGGGAATGACCTGAGGGCAGCGACAGGTGCAAGAACCCGAGCAACAGGAGTGCCCCGGACAGCGCCGCCTGAGGGCTCATGTCGTTGGAGGAGCAGGTGGAGGTCGCTGCCGCCGCTGCAGCTGCCTGCACGGCCCACCCCCTCGCGGCCCGCGGACGCTCTGTGGCTTCTGCAACCGCGGATTTTATCCGCGGGTTGTCAGCCGGGCCGGCCCTGCCCTCCGGGGTTATCTCTGATTTATTGCCTGCATTCCGGCCTGCTGAGGTCAGGGCCCGGGACGGACTCCCTAGGGGTGGAGGCTGGGGAGAACAGGCCTTGTATAGAGAAGGGCCGGGCCCAGGGCAGGACGGCGCACTTCCTCCTTTCCTGCAAAAGAAATTCTGGGGCCTTAGCATAGCACCTTCTCCTTCCTTCCCCACCCACAACGATGCCTGGAAATGATAGGTAGGGGGAAGTAGAGCGTACCGATGCCCGACGCAAGCGAGGGCTGCACAGGGTGACTCAAGAGCTGGAGCCGCCCCCAGACATCAGCCACCACCAGCAGCGCATCTTCCCTCTCCCTCCGAGTTCTCTATCTTCCCTCTCCCTCCGTGTTCTCTATCTCTCCTGTAACCCGGCTCGGCGTCTGACTTCCGTGTACGCAGCGGGCTGTGCGTTCCCGGCACGCCCTAGCCCTGTCCGCGGTGCTGATGTCCCGCGCTAGCTTTCTTGCAAGCTCTAGGCAGCAAGACTCGTAGCCCTCGAATGGGTTTCCTGGCTGGAAAGAGGTGCGTGGGAGCAGGGGCCAAGAAACCCCTGAGATCCCTTCCTGCCTTCTTACCCCCATGCCCCGTGAGCCTTACAGCTCTGGGATGCTGACCGCCCAATAGTCACCTGATTAAAAGCCTGAATATAACAAGGAACTTCTGGAATGCTGATCTTTCTTCCACCCTTGAAAGGGTAGAGGCTGATTTGGCTGGAATTTTGAGAGGCAAAGCCCCAGAGATGAAGTCATCCAGGAATGTCTTCTATCAAATCTCCAGTTGCCAACACCCACTCTCTTCCCTCCCACCCCCACCACCCGCCCCAAGCTGGACATATGATGGAAAAAGAAAGGATGGCTGGAAATAAGGTTATCTATTTGGTGGGACATTAGAGGAGTGGGGATTTCTCCCCTCACAATGTGCCATTCATTTGATCACCCATGACCAATTTCCCCTCAGCAGGTAGTCCGGATCTGCTGTCTATAGCTAGAAATGAGGCTCTAAAGAGAAATGGCCCTGGGAAGAGAAACAGCAGCTTAAATTCCCTCTTTTCTCTTCCAGTTCCATTGAATTTCAGCTTCTGGATGCTTTTATGGCTTTCTTTCTTGAGATTTCTCTATCTGAATTTCATTTCATTTATAAAGGACTCCAGTAATAGGATTAAGACACCCTCTGATTGACGTGGGTCACACTTTAATTGCAGTAACCTCATCATAAGGTCCTACTTACAATGGGTTCACATCCACAGGAATGGATTAAGTTTCAGAACATGTTTTTCTGGGATACATACAGCTCCAAGCCACCACATGCCACCATCACCACCATCCATTACCAAAACTTTTCCATCACCCCAAACAGAAACTCTGTACCCATTAAGCATGAAATCCCCATTTCTTGTGCCCACCCAATTTGTGTTGTTTTAAGCCATTAAGTTTGTGGTAATTTGTTTCAGCAGCAATAGGAAACTCACACAATACATGAAAATGCTGAACATGGCACCTGGCACATAGCAACCCTCAGTAAGGGTTGTTGTGGTGGTTGTCAGCAATGTCAAACTTGAGGTGCTGAGTGCTGACCACAGAGAAAAATGATAAGACTCTTAATTCATTCAACAAACATTCATCGAGGGTCTGGGGGTCACAATGGTCTGAAGCCCAGATTCTGGACTTGGACTGCCTGGATTCAATCCCATCTCAACCTCCTACTACCCGTATGATATTGAGCAAGTTTTTTCATCTTTCTTCTTGTTTTCTCATGTCTACCTCATAGGGTTGTGGTGAGGATGAGATGAGACTGAATAGGTAAAACAAACAAACCAAAACCTCAAGTTTGTGCTGCGATCTGGGGGTACATAAATGGATGAGACAGTCCCTGTCTTTTTTTGGAGTTTACAGTGCAGGAGAACAATGCAAGACAGGAAGGGTTTGACTGGAAGAGATGGGCCTGCAAGGGGCAGCCAGGAAATTCTCACACTTCTTTGAAGCTCTCCCTCTTGTCTCCATTCTCCAGCCTGGTCTTAGGCAGCCACAGGAGGCAGCCCGAGAGCACCCCGCAGCTAGGGTAAGGAAAAGGAGGAGGCAGGGGCACACTGACCAACAAGTCAGGAGCTCAAGTCTCTGTCCACCGCTGACCCACTGTGTGGCTCTGTGTAAGTCGTTTTGCTGCTCTGGGACTCAATTTCGCCTTACAGAGAATGAAAGAATTCAACTAGGATCATGCCATGAACAAAAATCTTATTATGGTCGGCTTACCCTATTTCTGGTTAGGTCTTCCTGCTAATCCGTCCACCCACCCCCACCAAGTACTTCCATTGTCTTTGACCCTTAGATATTTTTTTTAGTTGTTTTTTTTTTTAATTTTTTAATTTTATTTTTTTAAATACCAAAAAATGCCAAGCAAATGCAAACATTCCTATTTTGATCATTCTGTTCTACATACATAATCAGTAATTCACAATATCATCACATAGTTCCATATTCATCATCATGATCATTTCTTGGAATATTTGCATTTATTTAGAGAAAGAAATAAAAAGAAAACAGAAAAAAATTCATACATACCATACCCCTCCCCCTCCCCCTCACTGATCACCAGCATTTCAATCTAAATTTATTTTAACATTTTCCCTCCTATTATTCACATTTATTCCATGTTTTACTTGTCTGTTGATAAGGTAGATAAAAGGAGCATCAGACACAAGGTTTTCACAATCACACAGTCATATTGTGAAAGCTGTATCATTATACAATCATCTTCAAGAAACATGGCTACTGGAACACAGCTCTACATTTTCAGGCAGTTCCCTCTAGCCTCTCCACTACATCTTGACTAATAAGGTGATATCTATTTAATGGGTAAGAATAACCTCCAGGATAACCTCTTGAGTCTGTTTGGAATCTCTCAGCCATTGACATAAATAACCATCTATTTTCAGCACCCTGCAGTAATGACATTCCTTTGTTCTTCCTCATGCAAAGACATTTTTAAAATTTATACATTTAGTGTGACCCCTAGATTTTTAAAAAAACAAAAACCTTCTGTTACAGCTGAGACAGTGTGTGTGTGTATGTGTATGATCATCTCGATTGATGCAGAAAAGGCATTTGACAAAATTCAACATCCTTTCCTGTTGAAAATACTTCAAAGGATAGGAATAGAAGGGAATTTCCTCAAAATGATAAAGGGAATATATGAAAAACCCACAGCTAACATCACCCTCAATGGGGAAAAACTGAAAACTTTCCCCCTAAGGTCAGGAACAAGACAAGGATGTCCACTATCACCACTGTTATTCAATATTGTGTTGGAAGTTCTAGCCAGAGCAATCAGACAAGAAAAAGAAATACAAGGCATCAAAATTGGAAAGGAAGAGGTAAAACTCTGTTTGCAGATGATATGATACTATATGTCGAAAACCCTGAAAAATCCACAGCAAAACTACTAGAGCTAATAAACGAGTACAGCAAAGTGGCAGGTTACAAGATCAACACTCAAAAATCTGTAGTGTTTCTATACACTAGTAATGAACAATCTGAGGGGGAAATCAAGAAAAGAATTCCATTTACAATTGCAACCAAAAGAATAAAATATTTAGGAATAAATTTAACTAAAGAGACAAAAGACCTATACAAAGAAAACTA